>JAVTVY010021315.1:0-77328 GCA_036873755.1 Hanleya hanleyi | reverse complement strand
AAATTGGGACCTGATTGGGTGGGAACCTTAGCAGCCATCTTTAATTTCATGCAAAATGGATAATGATCCATATCTCGGAAACCATTGAACTGTTCAATACGAAATTTGATATACATCATCGATACATCAAGCAACTTTCAACGAATTACCAAACAGGCTTTTCTGATTAGCTGGGAACCCTGGATGCCATCTTTAATTCATACGAAACCGATAATGATAGCATACATATCTCGGTTACCATTCAATTGTTTTATATGAAGGTAGGTATATATCATCAATACATCCAGATACTTTGAATTGGGACCTGATTGACTGAAAACCTTTGGTGGCCATCTTTAATTTAGGCAAAATCATTAATGATCTATCTCTGATTCCGTTGGAGTGCTCAGTGGAAAATTTGGTATACATCATTGATGCGTCAAGAGACTTACGATGAATGACAGATCTGGTTTCTCTGATTGGGCGGAAATCTTGGCGGCCATCTTTAATTTATTCAGAATCTTTAATGATGTTTATCTCTGATACCATTCAAATGTTCTATACGAAACTTGATTTACAGCATCGATGTATGAAGAGACTTGCATTAATGAATAACCACATTAGTTCCTCTGAGTGATGGGAAGGATGGGCAACCATCTTTAATTTATGTAAAATCATTAATGATCTCTATCTCTGAAACTGTTCAAATGCTCAATGTAAAATTTGATATACATTATCGATGCATCATCTCGGTTACTTCTACACGATGTGCCTAGGATACAGTACTATACTATACCCAATTTTTTGTAATTCAACATCGCAGAAAACCACCATCGATTGCGTTTTCAATGGTAAAAGGGTTAGGAAAGAACTAAAAATACACTTCAATGCAGAGTGATTTTGATTGACGCCAGAAATCGCTCAGAACGCTTCTTCGGCGATCTAGACCCCAGGAGCATCTGGGGCCTGGGCGGCCCCTGGATCCTCACCTAAAGTGCAATGATAGTGGCCGTACCACTTTGAATTTGCTTCCGACGCCCCTGTATTAACAGACAGTGTCAACGTACTGTTCCAGCTGTCTCCCGTTCAGTGATTGGTCATTCGACCCCGCCATTTTAAACTAATACGAGCATTTTCATTGGATCACTATTAGATAAGACCCACCCCAATCTTCATACACAACCACGTGACTGTCTCAGTTGACTGATGACATAGCGCGGCCTCGTTTTTGATTTCAAAATCTGCCGTCTAACTGGGAAAATGTTGCTGCTGCATCAGCCGATCATTAGCCCGGCCCCTGTAGAGGATACTATAGGCTAATACATGTAGGCTACCATGCCATGAGATGATGCTTGGGATTGCATTTCGCTCACTTGCACCTACAGGTGGCGACAACTGGTGGCAATTTAAAATTTGGTTTCCGGGCAGTAGGTTGAGGATGCCTTCAGCTTCTCGTCAAATTTGGTTTGCAGATAATGCCTTGAGATGTCACTTGGGGATGCTTCTCGGTGCTTCACTGCATGGAAACTATATCACAGAAGCAATCAACTTTCAGTCAATCGTTCTGAGTTGATCTTAAAACTTGGCAAGGCAGAAAGACCCTTCCACATCCATTGCCTATGAAGCAGCAGTTGCCTCCCTCATGTATATCCCCTAAGACCAACAATGCTAAAAAATATTGCTGCCATTTCGGCGGGGGACCTAGCATCCTCTGGCTGCTTGTTTGATTAGGTTTTGGTGTGTGTGCATGCGTTCATCCGTGTTCGGTGTCCGTCCGTCCGTCCATCCATCTACTTGTACATGTATATACAGGCCTTGTCTGCAAGATATCTTGAGAACTACTGGACGGAATTTCACCAAACTTGGATGGAAGCTTCAGTGGAATAGCCCCCTCATTTGATCTGGTTTTTTATGTATGTGTGCATGCATTCATCCGTGTCCGGTGTCCGTCCGTCCGTTCATCTACTTGTACATGCATATACAGGCCTTGTCTGCAAGATATCTGGAGAACTAGTCGATGGAATTTCACCAAACTTGGATGGAAGCTTCATTGGGATAGCCCCTTGTCTGATTAGGCTTTGGTGTGTGTGTGCGAGCGTTCGTTCGTGTCCATCCGTCCGTCCATCTACTTGTACATGTATATACAAGCCTTGTCTGCAAGATATCTGGAGAACTACCCCACGGAATTTCGCCAAACTTGGGTGGAAGCTTCATTGCAATGGGCTCATCTGATTAGGTTTCGGTATGCATGCATGCGTTCGTCTGGGTATGTTGTCTGTCTGCCTGTCCATCTACTTATACATGTATAGACAGGCCTTGTCTGTAAGATATCTGGAGAACTACTGGACGGAATTTCCCCGAACTTGGATGGAAGCTTCATCGTGATGGCCTCTGGTGAACTTCACCAGACTTGGATGGAATCTTTATTGGAATGGCCTCCGCATCTTATTATGATTTGGTGTGCGCGCGTGTTTGGTGTTCATCCGTCTTTCTATTTGTACATGTATAGACAAGCCTTGTCTGTAAAATATCTGAAGAACTACTGGATGGAATTTTCCCGAACTTGGATGGCAGCTTTATCGTGATGGCTTCCTCATCTGATTAGGTTTTGGTTTGTTTGCGTGCATCTATCTGTTTCTGATGTCCAGCTTTGTTACATGTATGTACAGGACTACTCATGTCTACAAGGTATGTGGAGAACTACTGGATGAAATTTCACCAAACTTGGATGGAAGCTTCATTGAAATGGCCTTATGATCTAATTAGGTTTTGGTGTGAGCTAGTGCTTGCGTGGGTCCATGCAAAATGTGCTTATCTGTCTGTCCAATTTTCGTTCACTCCATATCTTGGAAACTACTGAAGGCAGATGCATGAAACTTCTATACGGTACAGCATGTATACTATAGGTGTGGCTCTTGTATGTTTTGCATCTTTCCTATAGTGTGATCAGTTTCGAAATAGTTGATGCTTCACAATTACATGTATTTCACATTGGTTGGACGCTGTAGATGTCGGCAATCCACTCATTGCTATATAAATCCCGAATCCTCACTGGGTTACTGCAACAATGAAAATCGCCTCTTTGTAATTAATATTTTTAGATGCGCAGCTTTGTTTAGGATACTTATTGCTACATTCATTTTATAGCACTTTCCCTTAAATTATGTGCCCAATCAAGGCAAGGTGGGAGGTTGGAGGAGACGTATGTTTTTGCTTAAAAAAAAACAACCAACATAGGCTTCATGCCGGAGCGGCAACTCAAGGGTCAAAGCGGAACCTCTAGTTCCTCCTATATTTCCACTGGGAGCCACTTGAAAGCCTGTGATTGGGTAGAATTGGGTGCCTGGACAGATAAGGCACTGGCCCACGCAGCCAGCCTTAGGTGCATGGTGATAACATTTTATAAGGGACTCGCTCCCCTAAAGAGACGAAGTTTCAGAATACTGACAAGGAAACTTGAACAGCGGTTTGGAAGATTTAGGCAATAAACTCGTTGCTTGTCTGAGCTCGAAAGTAGATACCTTCAGGCAAGTAAATCTATTAAAGCCGTATTCGGCGATAATTTACGGCAGAGGGCACAGAAATCTTAACTCACCCTTGATGCTCGTGCACAAGAGGGATTGGCTCTCAACCAATTGTATCAATTCGTTAAAACTCCGGACAATCAACGGTGATGAAATTCCATGCTGGATTGTGAGAAAGGCACAGTAGACCTGTCTTGTCAACATCACCACGATGGCCGGTGATGTGGGGCTCTGCAAACATCCCCTATGTTGATCAATTGGCTCGCGTGGAATATGTTGAACCGCTTATTGGTCAACTCAAGGTCCAAAATGTGCAGATGGTACAGGGGTTAATTGATACGGGAAACGAAAACTATGCTGTACAGCTCATTAACGTCAGCGAAGCAGATGTCGTGTCACACACTTAGAACAGGCTGGAGACATGCTGTACAAGCGTCTAGTCCGTCGTCCATTATTCAGCCGTCGTCCACAACGATTCAATCATTGTACACAGCTGATGCATGTCATGCTATGAGATCCCCACTCCCAACGTGGAAATACAAACTTGCATTTGGCATGGAACATGCTGTCCAGTCTCCGCTGGAGGTAGTACCAGACCATTTACATCAGATGAGGACAGGGGATGCAAGACGAACCCGTCTTCCGTCCAGGAGGCTCTCTAATGGGAAGAGGAACTTAATTGTATAGCAGGAGCTCCCGAAGATGCTGGAAAGAGGTATTATACAGCGACCCACTAGTCCAAGGGCAGCACCTATAGTGCTTTGTACTAAGAAGGATGGCAGTCCAAAACTGTGTTTGGAATACAGACGCCTCAATGACGTAACAGTAAAGGACGCATTCCATTTATTCCGCATTGATAAGTGTTTATATTCAATGTCTGGAGCTCAGTGGTTCAGTGTAGGGATTTAAATCCAAGGTTCCGGCAAATTGCTGTATCTCCGAAGGACCAGAAGAAGACAACCTTGACGACCAGCCAGGGCTTATACCAATTCCCTGCTATGCCATTTGGGCTTGAAATTCCCCAGCGACTTTCGAGCGCTTGATAGAACATGTGCAGAGAGGTATTCTGTGGGAGAAATACGCCGTAAGATGGAATACATCTCCAGATGTTGACTGAATCTGGACTAGAACTCGAGTCAACAAAGTGCAGTTTCCTCCAGACATGTAGTGTCTAGCGAAGGCTTCCAAACGGACCCCGTGAAAATCTCAAGCATGCGAAACTGGCCACAACCACAGAATGTGAAGCAATTGCGGAGTTTTCTAGGACTGTGGTCCCATTATCGATGCTTGATACAGGGATTTGCTGCGACATGTAGACGCTTGCACAAGCTCAGTGAAAAAGGAGCACAATTAGTGTCAGACAGGATTTTAAACTCTGAAGCAGGCTTTCACTACATCCCCGGTGCGGTCATATCCAG
Source organism: Hanleya hanleyi (assembly GCA_036873755.1). Lineage (NCBI taxonomy): Eukaryota > Metazoa > Mollusca > Polyplacophora > Lepidopleurida > Hanleyidae > Hanleya > Hanleya hanleyi. The sequence continues at coordinate 72,407 of JAVTVY010021315.1, read as the reverse complement.
TCCCCGGAAAAGCATTTATTCTGAACATTTATGCCATTGACTCTACGGTCAGAACTGTCTTGTCCCAAGAACATGGGGGTCTGTGGAAGGTTGTGCCCTATATGAGTAAATCTATGTACAAACATGAGCAGTCATACACGGAAGGAACTCCTAACAGTTATTACTGCTCTTAAGAACTTCCACCATTATCTACGGCCAGAAAGTTCTGTTGAGAACCGATAACAAAGACACCTGTATCTACCAGCCATGGCGTGTGCCAGTTCTCTGTTATGCCATTTGGGCTTGCAAATTCACCACCTACTTTCGAGCGCTTGATAGAACATGTACTGAGAGGTTTTCTCTTATAATAATGCTTGATTTATTGACGATTATTAAAGAATCTCCGCGTCCATAATCCAACGGCCTTTCCCATATTCCATATAACAGCATCAGCACCAAATTAAAAAAAAGTCATATTGTACATAAACTTAGGCTAGTTACCTGCAAGAGAGAAGCGGTCAACAGTTTTCAATTATGCCATCAAGACATTCATGATGTTCCAAAAATATCAAATTCGTATCGCTGATCAGTATTCTTAATCTATGGGATATTAGTTGTAAAGTGGCCATCTAGAGATTAATGTATCCCAATCACGTTTTGATTGAGACTGTTCATGTGAACACCATGAGTATCTTGAAGTACATGAGTTCATACGGCCCCTAGCCCCGGATTAAGCGGAATTAGACACAAGTTAGGCAACGTAACGCCATAGATCTTGCTTGCTACTCTAATTCGCTATTAGTTTGGGATATTAGCTAGTCATATCATCCAAGTTGTCACCTGAACATGTACAATAAAAGCGTACCCGAGATACAACACATATCACGCATCGTTAGATTCCCTCATCAGGACCTTATTGACCGTCTAAGTTCATTAATAGTATCTGTGTTCAAGAAAACTGATCGTAGATATCTTAATGTCGGAAGCCATAAAGCATTCTTCAGCTCTACTACATACAAGAGATATCATTCATGGGATGTTTCTTTGTTTATAGAGTTGCTTGAATTTCTCATTAAAAATATCTATGTGAAATTTGGCAACAATATATCAACAGCATATAGGTATTCCAATGGGTACTAATTGTGCACCCCTATTGGCTGACCTATATCTGTTCTCTTATGAATATGACTGTTTGCAGGTGCTTTCAGGGGCCGATCCATTCAGGGCCCGTTCCTTCTTCGTTCACCGAACGCTATATAGACGATTTTCTCGCTGTGAATGATCGCTATATGAATGATGCAGTGGGGGATATATGTCCACCTTCGCTGGATTTGGGGGGGGGGGGGACTGCAGGTGACCCTGTAGGTGCATCATGTTTGGACCTATGTCTCTGTAAAAATGAGGCGGGCCTTCTCTCTCGCCGACTGTGTGGCGGGGGAGATGATTGCAGATTCGGCATCGTAAACCCTTTCTGGACAGTAGTGTTCCAGTGGAGCCTGCGTGTGGCGTGTGCGTGTCGCGCCTAGTAGCCTGTGTTAAATGTGACGATTTTAATCAACGTCACAAAACATTGTTGCAGAAACTTATAAAACAGCGCTACACCACCAAGCACCTCCACTCAAAGTTTCTCAAATTTGGCGATACATATCGCATGCTGATAGCAAAATACGGGTGTAGCGTGCAAGATCTATGTGTCTAATTCTGCTCAACCCGGGGTTAGGGGCCGTATGAGCCCATGTACTTCAAGATCCTCATGGTACTCATATGAACAGTCACAATCAAAGCGTGACTGAGATACATCATTCTTTAGATGACGACTTTACAACGAATATTATGGATTAAGAATACTGATCAGCGGTATGGATTTGATATTTTTGGAACATCATGATGTCTTGCCGGCATCATTGAAAACTGTTGACCGCTTCTCTCTTGCAGGAAACAAGCCTATGTTTATGTATACTATGATTGTCCTTTTGAATTTGGTGCTAATACTGTTATATGGAATAGGTCTTTGGATTATGAACGCGGATATTCTCTAATGGACGACGGCTGAATTATGAATGACGGACCAGATGCTTGTAATTATGTTTTTTGACATTAATATATTAGTGATCAGTTTTCTTGAACACAGATACTGTTAATGAACGGCCAATAATGTCTTTATGAAGGTTTAGCATAGAGAGCCGAAAAATCCCTTTTGGATACATGTCTACCGTATGTGACTTTTAGCATAAAGTTCTCCCGTAAGACATTTTGAGTTCTGTCAATATCCACAAACAGATACTATTAATGAACTTTGATGGTCAATAGCGTCCTGATGAGGGATTGTAGTATTGCAGTATCTTCTGAAAGTCCCTCGTCAACAGGGTTGAAAGAAGCTTGGTGGTGCAGCTTTTAGAACCAGCTATAAATCTAGCTATTGTATGATGATTTATGCGTTTTGGAAGTCCAGTATACTTTCGGTATGTCGTTATGATTGGTTGTAAGACAAATACCTCATTTGTATGTGCATCTGTGAAAGAAACACTCTGTAGTTTGGAACATATCCTCCAGAGGATGGAGGAATCTGAACCCAAACTCCATCCAAAGGCATTTTCCTCCAGACGACTGTGATATATGTTTTGGCATGTAGTGATTAACGAGGGCCTCCAACTGACCCTGGGAAGACCCCAAGTATCCAAGACTGATCACAACCACAGAATGTGAAGCAGGTGCGGAGTTTCAAAGGACTCTGCTTCTATTAGCGATGCTTCATACAAGGATTTGCTGGGACATGTAGGCCCTTCCACAATCCCTCTAAAAAGGGGCACAATTTGTGTGGACAGATCAATGTCAGACAGGATTGAAACTCTGCAGCAGTTTGTGGCCTGTATAAGTGAATCTATGAACAAACATGAGCAGTCCTACAACGTTACACGGAAGGAACTACTAGCATTTATCACTGCTTTGAAGCACTTCCACCACTATCTACGGCCAGGATGCGCATTCCAACTGGTCAGGTGACACGATGGCTCCAAGAGATGGAATTTACAATTTTAAGGGGTGAAAAATCGTACTGGTAGGAACCATGCCAATGCTGATGCATTGATATGACGACCCTTAACACATGTTCCAGACAGAAGCGTGCCAGTGCTGAGGCCAATGATGCATGTGATGAACCTTACATTACAAGCGTCTGGTCCGTCATTCATAATTCAGCCGTCGTCCATTACAGAATATCCGCGTCCATAATCCAAAGACCTATTCCATATTCCATATAACAGTATTAGCACCAAATTCAAAAAGACAATCATAGTATACATACACATAGGCTTGTTTCCTGTAAGAGAGAAGCGGTCAACAGTTTTCAATGATGCCGCCAAGATATCAGGATGTTCCAAAAATATCAAACCCGTATCGCTGATCAGTATTCTTACCCAGGATGAACTGGATCTTGTGTGGGTCACCACTATGCAATGACTAAAACAACGTCAACTGTTCCTAGAATCATGGGACCCTGTCATAATTAGGAGGCATCGAATGGATGATCAAATTGTGGACCAATCCTCAGTCTGCACTGTGAAAAGGTGACGGTAGACCAGAATGGTCCACCAGATCGTACCTTCCCTTCATCCTGAAGACCATATGGCGTTCAGCGAATCGTTTAGGACAGCACGATGGAAGTTCTTAACTCACCAAAGCACCACAACCTTATTGACTTGCTGGTTGTCCCTAGTGTATGCCAGCAGGGGGTCATCAGGCTGCATCATTACATTCCTTCTGCAGGGCATCTTTGGTCCCCAAAGACTGTCGAAAATCACACAGGCTTTCTACTGGCCTGGATGGAAAGAGCTGTCCAGAAGTACTGTCTGCGATGTGACAAATGTGTAGCGAGGAAGGCCCATCACGGACAAGCGCCCCGCTTGGATACGCTCTCGCCTGATGGGAGAGCCTATGGAGAGACTACCACTAAAGCAACACCTTTCTGTTTGTCAAAACCGACTGTTTTACTAAATAGACCGAGGCTGTACTACTCCCAGACCAAGAAGCACTGACTGACAAATGCACTCCTCATAGAGTTTCTTCCACAAGTAATGATGGCGTAGGACCTCCATCTACGCTAGCATAAATGCTTCCCCCAATATGATGAATTTGGACAGGGAGGTGGTTCTGCCATTACAGGGTTACACAAGCCGACCGCTTGGGTATGACGGTCCTATTAGTGCTGGTGTGTACATTCTACAGTTAAAGGACTCATTGCAGATGGTACACACAGTGGATCGAAAGGTATTGAAACAAAATGCTGAGTACCAGAAAAGACATTGTGACTTGAACGCAATGAAACTGCCGTTGAAACCAGGGCAGATAGTTTAACTTGCAATCGCATACGTAAAGTCGGAGTCTGCCACAAGCTGACTTCCAAGTAGAAGGGGCCGTATGTTGTAACAAAGCGCCTGAAAGATGTGAAATACCTTGTGATAAGGTCGATGAATCGGCCAGCCAAATCTACCATGTGTAAAGATTAATGTTGTATAGGGGCAAGAACACACCCACGTAGCTCACCAAAGAGGTGGGTCGAAGAGGTATGAACCGGAAGCAGTAAAATATCAACCAATTTAAGATATGCTATCTGTCTGTATGGCAATTTCAGTCTTGAAATAACAGCTTTGTGGCTAACTGGAATATGGATACCTGATTCGGGTTGACGTGCCGTAGGTAGCTGGCATGGAGCCAGTGCCATGTTTCCATGGAGCGTCACAGGATTAGGAATGGACTGATTATCCCTTTCAACCTAGCCGTGATGTGGATTCAGGCTAAATTAGCTAACTGTCGTCTTCTTGTCTTCACAGATGACGAGTTGTAACCTTTGCCTGGAAATCCTGGCTAAAAAAGGGGCACTAAAAAAAACACCTCATGTGTTCCACCGACAAGGTCGATTATTCCGGCGACAGGTAAACATCAGGGGTCATGATGAGAAGGAACACGAGAGGGAAAATTTACCCCATGCGTTTTGGACTGGACCAAATGGGTTGGGAAAGATTAACTCGAGGTAATGACAGCACCAACGTGGAGAGATTCAAATTCTGTAGTTGACAGGAATGTTATTCAGAAGTGGCTGGACAGGGTGACCAAACCCTTCAGGACCCTGCCAGGATGGGAGAAAGGGTGGGATCTAATATGGTTAGAGAGATATCCCCGTATCGATCTCATCTCGTCGCGGGCCAAGCGCAAGAGGGGAATATGACTTTTGTGATCCAGAACAATCTCCTTCATTACATAACAATGACTCCTACTGGAATTACTGTTAAACTAAATGGCAAGAGGGATTATTCAGTGTGGTACCGGGCAGAATTAAGCTTTGGCATTCATAGTGGCATGCGATCACGAGAGCCAGATAACAAAGATATGGGACAATAGCAGTGCTGGTGGATTCCAGAGGAGTGGATGTAACGTGCCCGCCCGGCAGACGTTGCGTAGTGCAATTTGTTCATGTCTGTAAATCGCAACCAATCATATTGATTCTATAAATCGATGGGAGGGGGCCCTCATCACAAATGTCAGCACATCAAGTACAGTCATTATACCATCCCTTGACTGAGGAAGTAACCCCTTCACGTGTCACATCTTACCACGGATGAGTAATTCGTTCGACCAGATCTGTCCGGTTGCGGAGCCGGATAACGCCTCAGCCAGTCCTGCCACAGACGTTCAAGACCTTCCTTCCAGTCCTGCAGACAACAGACATACATCATATCATCTACATCCCCATCCATCAATACTCCTGATCTACCACCTCCCATAATCAACAACCAGATTATATCAGCTACCACCACATCTGTTAGTAATCCCGTTATTCCACCTCTCAGGCTTGCTCATACCTGCTTGGTCATACCGCAGTAGAACACTGGTTGGAGTAGTATTGTATCCGCAGATAACGTGCATTATGTGGGTTTAAATGTTTGACTTACTCCATGTGTGATACAATCGGATTATTCGTTTCTGCTTTGCCACTCTGGATTCTACTGGGATTGAGATTACCTACTGCTAGTTTTACTTCTGTGATTGTAATATATTGCGTTTGGACAAACAGTCAATGGGTTCCGGATTACTACTGTAAATGCAACTAGCACGTTCCTATTATCGCAATCTGTCTGACAAACTAACCTGTGTATACCAGGTATATGATATGCAATTATACTAGCCTATGGGAGAGTACAGGAAGTAGTAAATCCACAATAATTAAAGGCAATATGGCAATGAGTTTATTGATTTATTGAAGCTCCAACATCTACACACACCCTGGAAAAGGAAAATTCTTACCTGGTGCATAATCACGTAACAGCGCTCTGCACAGGTCTGTTACAACTGGTGTCAGAAGTCGGTGTGTAATTAATTGACCCTGGAATCCTGGAAATTGTGCATCAGAAGTTTATAAGTAAATAACGGAATTAAAATGACTGAAAGTCCAGACCCAGAGGTACTAATGAAAGAAGCTGGGCAGGGGAACATGGCCAAAGGGATTTGTCAGGAGCAAATATGGAGGAAGATAACAACTGAGAAGAGCGCGGATACCGGAAGCGAAGACAAAATTGCCTCTCGAGGACCACCGACCGTGAGCTTAAACGGATCTCGCATGGGTTTGAAATTTATACCCGAGGCATAGGATGGAAGAGAGGACTGAGAGGAATATTTCTCGCACTTTCTTGATTGTGCAGAATTTGGAGTCTGGACAGATAATGAGAAGGCACTGACCCTCGCAGCCAGCTTTAGGGGTATGGCGAGAACCTTTATATAGGACTCACTCCCCTAGAGAGACGAAGTTCCCGAACACTGACAAGGAAACGAACAGCGGCTTGGAAGTTCTAGGCAACACACTGGGTGGTTGCCTAAGCCCGAAAGTAGATACCGTCAGGCAAGTGAATCTATAGGGGCAATCGGCGATGATTTGAGGCAGATGGCACAGAAGGCTTACCCCACCCTTGATGCTCGTGCACAAGAGGCATTGACTATATATCCATCACACTCGAGATGAAGTGTCGGTGCATTGATAAAGAATACAAGACCGTGATAGAAGCTGCCAAAGTGATTGAGAGATTTGAGGCAATTCTTGGGGGAATGGATAGGAAGAAAGTTGCCATCAGAGCACTAGAATCCAACCCTCCAATAAAGCAAGTGCCCATGGAGAACCGTCAGCCCGATCGTCCACAGGTCAGCATGGACTCTACTCAGCAACAGATCCTGGATCGACTGGAGAGGTCCGAGACTAAAGGGAGACAAAACTGGAAAGGATCAAGAAAGGGACAAAATAGGCGAGAAACTGGACAGTTTTATTTGTGGTTTAGCCACAAATCATCACTATGTCGTGTTGTGTCCTCAAAAGACCATAGTGGACCTACAGGGCCGACATTTCCCAACAAGGGAAACGACCACCAGTCTAATCTCTAGGCCGAGAGGTGACGGATGGCATGAGGCCTGACCACAACATATTGGTAAAATCTAAATACAAAAATTCAGTTATTGACGGAACAATGATTGAGAGAGGTACAATATGGGTAGGAAACACACAAAACAAGATTTATAAGTGGGATTATTCACTTCGCCTACTATTGATGATGAAGAACGGCCTATGAGGTTTCTTACTGATAGGGGTTCAACCATCACTCTCCTGTCTAAAGATGTTACAATGGCATTGCTGTCGCAAAGCAACCGCTTTTTAATTCGACAATCAAAAAATACAGGTAATCAATGGTTTCCACCTAACTCTTCATGGGAATGCATTGTTTAGCATCACACTGGGAGGTGCTACCTTTGACATGCTTATCGTTGTCTGTGACATTACTGTGGACGGAATATTGGGACAAGACTTCCTGCTGAAGCATGTGAAAACTATTGGTTACAAATGGCTAAAACTCCGGACAATCAACGGTGAAGAAATTCCATGCTGGATAGGCGGAGAGGCAAAGAAGACCTATCATGTCAAGCTCAAAGAGACGAGTACATTGACACGACGGTCCGTGACATGGGTATCTTGTTTACATCTCCTCCGTTGATCAATTGCCTCGCGTGTGATATGTTGATCCGCTTATTGATCAACTCGAGATCGAAGATGAACAGATGAGTTCAGGGGTTAATTGATTAATTGTAAATTGGAAAACGAAAACCATGCTGTACCGGTACAGCTCAATAACCTCAGCCATGAAGATTACACACTGTTACACACTCAGACACTCAGGCTGGTGACATATTGGTCATGCTATGAGAAACCCACTCCCAACATGGAAATACGAACTGCAGTTGGCATGGAAGCACCTGTCCAGTCTCCACTGGAGGTGGTACCAGACCATTTACATGACATCTTGCAGAGAAGCTCAAAGCACTTGCAAGGTGGCGAAGAGGAGTCTCTCGCTTTCCTTCTCACGAAATATAACACTGTATTTTTCAGGTCTTCTGGGTAGCTTGGCAAAACAGATGAGGTGAAACATCAGAAAAACACAGCTGATGCAAGGCCAACCCGTCTTCCGCTAAGGAGGCTTCCCATTGGGAAAAGGGACATCGTAAAGCAAGAGGTCCACAAGATGATGGAAAGGGATATTTTACAGCCTCCCACTAGCCCATGGACAGCACATATAGTGCCTTCTACTAAGAAGGATGGTAGTCCATGGCTGCGTTTGGACTGCAGACGTCTTAATGACGTAACTGTAATGGATGCATATCCTTTATCTCGAATTGAGTGAGTGAGTGAATAGGATTTGGCGTCGCTTTCAACATTGTTTCAGTCATATCGCGACGGACCAACTAAGCACAACCCAGCCAAGTCGCCTTCCTACTATTTCAAAGAAGAAACCTTTGAAGCAGCATGGAACCAGACACCCTCCGTTCACCCCATAAAACACTGAGTACAGCACACAAGACACAGACAGGACGTTTACACGGTACAATAAAGACAAGTGATATTACAGTGCTAGACATCACATTATCAAGTTTCTGTTGCTTCTCAGCAAAATGCATTGGAGCAACATATCACGCATTGATGAGTGTTGTATTCCCTTATATGTGTTGTAATTTAGATTCACTGTCTGGAGCTCAGTAGTTCAGTTGTAGGGATTCCAATTCTGGGTTCTGGCAAATTTCTGTAGTTCCGGAGGACCAGGAGAAGACAGCCTTAACTGCCAGCCAGGGGTTAAACGAGTTCTCTGTTATGCCATTTGGGCTTGCAAGTTCACCACAGACTGTTGAGTGTTGGATAGAACATGTACTGGGAGTTCTTCTTTACGAAGAATGCTTGGTTTATGATGACGATATCACAGTCCCAAGGAACACTCCATAGGGTGCAACATGTCTTCCAGAGGCTGGAAGAATCGCAATCTCAAACCATCAACGTGCATTTTCCCCCACAAGACTGTGACATTCTTATGGCAGGTAGTGTCTAGCGGGGGCATTCAAATTGACACCGAGAAGATCTCAAGCATCCAAGACTGGCCACAACCACGGAATGTGAAGCAGGTGTGGAGTTTAATAATACTGTCCTCCTATTAGCGATGTTTAATACAGGAATTTGCTGTGACAATTAGGCCCTTGTACAAGCTCACTGAAAGAGAAGCAAAATTCGTGTGGACAGATCAATGTGAGACAGGATTTGAAAATCTGAAACAGGCTGTCACTACATCCCTGGTGCTGTCACAGTTCCCAGAAAAGCATTTATTTTGGACACTGATTCCAGTGACGCCAACTGCTTCTAGAATCATGAGACCCTGGCAGAATTTTAAGACATCAAATAGATGATCAAAGTGTGGTACCAGTCATGGCTGCACTGAGAAAGGTAGACCAGAAAGGTCCACCATATCACACCTTCCCTCAATTGTGAAGACGATATAGCACTCATGGGATTGTTTAGAACTGCACGATGGAATGATGTACAGAAAATTCATAACTTACTAAAGCACCACATCCTACCAGCTGGTTGACCCTATTGTTACAACACATATAAGGGAAGTGGGAAGAGGTGCCGACATACTGGCAGAGCCACAGGACTTCACAGTATAGTCTTCCGGTTAAACTATTCTAAAGCGCATACCAAGAATCTAACGATTCGTGATATGTGTTGTATCTCAGGTACGCTTTTGTTGTACCTGTTCATGTGGCAGCACTGGTATGCTAGCATAAGGTCATCAAACTGCAACGTCACATCGCTTCAACCGGGGTTCAACCAAACGCTGGCCACCATGTTAACCATATATTGTGAGAATGACCAAAGCGAAGTATCTGCCATATATGATGATGGCGTACAGAGCCACTATTCACGCTAGCACAACATGATGACTTTGGGCAGGGAGGTGTTTTCGCCATTACAGGCCTACACAAGTCACCTGCTTGGGACCGATGGTCCTATTAGTGCTGATGTGTAAATTCTGCAGTTACCGGACAAATTGCAGATGTCACACACAGTGGCTCCAAAGGTACTGAAGCAGAATGCTGGGGACCAGAAAATACATTACGCTTTAAGGCAAGGGGGGAGAATACTAGTAGTATGACCTGGACCGTAACCAGCATGGAGCATCAGTCAATCAGGGGCACTCACGACTTTATTCACCGAGAGCTCATCAATAAAAAGATCATAGTCACATCTGTACAGACCCTGAACAGAAATTGACAATTTAAATCGCTGTGCGAGGAATTAACACCAAGCTCATTGAACAAAAAGATCCTGGCTTGGGTGACGACGGCTGTCAAAACAATACACCGACCGCTCGCCTATAAACAGCTAAATGCAAACAACTCCATGAAAAGGATGTTGCCGCACCCGTACACATATACAGAGGCAAATACAGGGTGACTGAGTTTCGCAGATGTATTATTTGTGTGTGGAAATGTTATTGGAAATGTTTCTATATGTGCAATGTAGCGTTCGTATTTTACAAAGAATAACGTTTATAAAATACAAAGTATTGATATTCTGTACAAAAGTAGCAAGTTTATGAAAAATCGAAATCCTGCAAATATTTTGCACAAAGCAGAGTGTAGATCCGGAATCAGTTAGAGACGAGAACAGTTGAAAGTGTCGCACCTTCCAACACAGTAGTGTGTTAATCTCTTAGAAAAGCTTCTCCATAATCAATAAGGCGAAAATGACAATAGGTTGAAGCAGTACCGTTTAATTAGGAGTGTATTTATATATCATAATACTAGGCCGGAGGAGCAGGGTAGCCGGTAAACACTGGGGTAAAGCGGATAAACCCCGGGGATGGTAATAAACTCGCAGTGTGCTTTTCGGCAGGGAATAAGCAATGAGGCTGATTTCAGTCACCAGTTGTCGTAAAATCTTTAACCCAAATTACTTATATGTATATATTTTCTGAAATAGCCCGATTAAACCATTATAAAGACGTTGGGCATTACACGTTATTTTTTCTTGGTATTCTTGCATCTACCATGTTTACCTCAGATTGAGGAATTTAATGAATCAGATGCCCTCGAGGCTCATCCATTATCATCAGATGAGCTAGTTATTTGAGCTGATGCGGTGTTGGAGGACGTGTGGTTACTTCATTGTCTCCACGTGAACACCTGCAATAAATCCGCGACTGAGATACTAATAAAACGTCCGAGGGTCCTCTGTATTCTAGAATATGACTGTGTGGTACCGAGACAAGTTTTCCTGTGGAGTCCTATGGTTACTTTTGGTCCTCGAGGCCCACCCTCTGTGCATGTCATTTGGCAAACGTGTAGGTATATGGTTTCGGTGGGAAATTGAAATCCAACGACGTCAACCACAGGTTATTTTTTTTTTTTTGTATTCTCAGATTTCCATTAAGTTACAGCCAGAGATACGGTACTTATTGCAAGCGTCTGGTCCGTCATTCATAATTCAGCCGTCGTCCATTAATGAATATCCGCGTCCATAATCCAAAGATCTATTCCATATAACAGTATTAGCACCAAATTCATAAAGACAATAACACAGGCTAGTTTCCTGCAAGAGAGAAGCGGTCAACAGATTTCAATGATGCCGACAAGACGTCATGATGTTTCAAAAATATCAAATCCGTATCGTCGATCAGTATTCTTAATCCATAATATTTGTTGTAAAGTCGTCATCTAGAGAAAGATGTATCTCAGTCACGCTTTGATTGTGACTGTTCATATGAGCATCATGAGGATCTTGAAGTACATGGGTCCATACGGCACCTAGCCCCGGGTTAAGTGGAATTAGACACAAGTTACGAAACGTAGCGCCATAGATCTTGCACGCTGCGCTCGTATTTTGCTATCAGCATTGGATATGTATCGTCAAATTTGAGAAACTTTGAGTGGAGGCACTTGGTGGTACAGCCCTGTTTTATAAGTTTTTGCAACAATGTTTTGTGACGTTGATTAAACTCGTCACATTTAACACAGGATCTAGCAAATGCTACTAGCCCAGATATGTATACGCCATGTGCAGGTCTCACTAGAATATTAGTCCAGAAAGGGATAGTTTACGATGTCGAAATTGTAATCATCTCTTTTGTCATAAAGTCGACGAGAGAGAAGGCCCGCTTAATTTTTATAGAGATATAGGTCTAGATATTATGTGCCTGTAGGGCTATCTGTAGTTTCCTTCAAATCCAGTGAAGGTGGATATATATCCTTCACTGCATCATTTATATAGCGATTATCCACAGCGAGAAGATCGTCTATATAGCGTTTGGTGACTGAGAAGGAACGGACTTTGAATGGGACGGTTTTTGAAAGCACCTGCATATAGTCATATTCATAAGAGAAGCGGTAAACTGTTTTCAATGATGCCGGCAGACATCATAATGTTCCAAGAATATCAAATCCGTGTCGCTGATCAGTTTTCTTAATCCATAATATTCGTAAAGTCTTCATCTAGACAATGATGTATCTCAGTCACGCTTTGATTGTGACTGTTCATATGAGCACCGTGAGGATCTTGAAGTACATGGGTATATTGGAATGTCCATGCGCAGGGGGCAAAGGTCATTCAGTCACTTAAATGCTAATTGACATCTCCGGGAATGCCCCAATTCTATCTTGCCCCGTTAAGGTTATAACTTCTGGGTAGAAGGGAAATCCCCGTGCATAGCAATACATGCAGTGAGATAATGGGAATCCCCTTGGCCCTTGTCAGAGTCGAACCGGCAATGCGCTTCCATTGATGTTATCATCCATCAGAGCTTCTGAGATATTTCACCAGGGCGTTGAAGCGTTAACCTAGGCGTTGGCGGGCGTTACTCTATTACGTCCATAAAAGCAAGTGTGTCATAAAGACGTGCACAGTCGGCATTCCATGAGAAACTGCTATTCCAGGATCCTAGACTGCCCGACGACGCTAAGGACAAACGGACAAGAGCGACAACGGTCGAAGATTGAAGTTTCTCAAATGGCGGTTTCTAATTGGACAAGAGCAGCCGACGATCCGTCTGATACACACCATACTATTATGTAAACACACACAACGCAGCTCCCACCTACGTGGGTGTGATGGGAGGAGGGATAATACAATGTGTGATAGGCAATACACTTGTTGATGTTGTTCTCTCATCTGTCTGCATCATGGGGAAAGACGCAGCGGAAATTAATCTCTAGCGTTAGGGCGTTACTATTAAGACAGGTGTTCAGCAACGCCACCACCATCACACACACACACACACAGAAACAAACACACACACTCGCTCACTCACACACTCACGCAACCCCATTCCTCCACTTCTTCCTCCCCCTCCCCAGACCTACGCTGGGTTAACCCTACCAGGTATAGCCAGATTGAACATGGCCCATCTCCCCAAACGCGCTCCTTTGCACTTTCGAAACTGGCCTTTCTCTACTACTCCCCGGGTGTGTAGTCGCATATCACTCCCAATCTGACTCTGCTCCACGAGTGCTTCGATATGACGGCATAACGTTCTTTGTTCTACTGCGCATACGCAGATTGACGGTATTTCCACTACACACCAGTCCAGTCGGACTCTTCCCCAGGAATGCTTCAATATGACACCCCATACGACCCATTCGGACCACTGATGGTTCATCTGTACCCCAAATCGTCATTCCATCTTAGCTTGCTAAGGGCATTTCACGTTCCACTTAACACTATGAGCAAAAGTTTCTACGTATGATCGTGCCATGCGTTCGGATGATGCGTCCATTCAAGTGCGCCTTTTTTCCACTGCGCATGCGCAGATTGACGGCATTTCCAGTACACACCAGGCCAGTCGGACTCTCCCCCACGAGTGCTTCAATATGACACCCCACACGACCCATTCGGACCACGGATGGTCCATCTCTATCCCAAATGTATTCTGTGGACTCAATTGTCAAGATCCTCATGGTGCTCATATGAACAGTCACAATCAAAGCGTGACTGAGATACATCTTTCTCTAGATGACGACTTTACAACAAATATTATGGATTAAAAATACTGATCAGCAATACGGATTTGATATTTTTGGAACATCATGATGTCTTGCATGATGTCTTGCCGGCATCATTGAAAACTGTTGACCGCTTCTCTCTTGCGGGAAACTAGTCTATGTTTATGTATACTATGATTTTCTTTTGAATTTGGTGCTAATACTGTTGTATGGAATATGGAATGGGTCTTTGGATTATGGGCGCGGATATTCTTTAATTGATGACGGCTGAATTCTGAATGACGGACCAGACGCTTGTAATCTAATCTGCCCCACGAGTGCTTCAAAATGACTCCCCATACGGACCATGGATGGTCCATCTCTCCACCAAAACATCCAAATGCCCTTTTCCACTGCGCATGTACAGATTGATTGCAGTTTCACTGCACTCCAGTCCAGTCGGACTCTTCCTCAAGAGTTCTTCAACAGGACACTCCACACGACCTAGCCACAACTGTTCCTATCAATAATGCCTGCGGTTGATAGTCAAAGGCGACGTGTATGGATCTTCATGTGTTATAACCCGTACTGTATAAACGTTCATTTTGATTCTCCTTACCCGTTATTTACCGGAAGCTAATTCCTTCTCAACCGGTAAGAAGCATCAAAATGAACATTTATACGGTATGGGGATCCATACACGTCGCCTGTGACTAGCAACCGCAGGCATTATTGGTAGGAACAGTTGTGGTTACATACAACTCATTCGGACCTATATATAACGATCTCGACCCCAAAACGTCCATTCAAATGCCCGTTTTTCACTGCACATGCGCAGAGTGACGTTATTTCCACGACATACCAGTGAATGGTCCATCTCTTTCTCAAAACGTCCATTTAAATGCCCTTTTTTCCACTGCGCATTTTCATTACACACCAGTCCAGTCGGACTCTCCCCCCCCCCCATTTAGATGCCCTTTTCCCACTGCTCATGCGCAAATTGACAGCACTTCCACGACATCAGTCCCTCCCCCACAAGTGCACCAACACGACACCTCACACGACCCATTCGGACCACGGATGGTCAACCTAGACCCCCAAGATGTCAATCCCACATCTGCCGGTACCTCGCATGCGCAGTCAGAAATTTTCAGCTTAATTGCACCCATGACATCGAGACCTCTCCCATCGTATTCTACAGCAGGAGACCAAAAAAAAAAAATAAGGTGCCACACTCCATAGTGCAAATGTCCATGAGTGGGTTTTTCATTGGGCCTATTAGGCTGAAGTATATATACCCGCCCTACAGTACCCGAGGTATATCAGAGTATTTTCAACCTTTCCTATTATGTACAGACTCGAAGCCGAATGAATAACGTGCAAGCCTTTGATGCGTACACTTCGACTCCCACGAGGGCCAAGGGGTTTCCCCTTCTTTTGCTGCATGTATTGCTATGCATGGGAATTTCCCTTCGACCCCAGAAGCTATAACCTTGATGGGACAAGGTAGGATTGGAACATTCCCGGAGATGCCAATTAGCATTGAACGATCTTTAACCCCTGTGCATGAACAATCCTGTAGATGTCAATTAACGTTGAAGTAACTGAAGGGGAATGAAGGTCACATTTAGGGGCAGAATGTTCAAATCAGGGGAGATAACTAGGAAATGTTCAAGAGTTATCTGCCCCTAAATACAACCTTTAATCCACTTTATATACTACTGGCATACTCTGCATGCTGTAATAACTTGACAATAATGAAAGAGTGAATAGGTAAAACAATGAAAGGATAGTAACGAAAGTAAAAAAGCAAGTTTGCAAATTTGGGTTTGTACATATGAAAACTGCAGCATGTATGTATCAGTATATGAGAACAATAGGTAACCAGTCAGCAAATGTTTGCCTAATTGCTAATTGGTTAAAGTTTACTTTGGTTTTTCAAGTTTATAGCGACTGTTGCCAAGCCTTTGGTTGGTTTCTCACCTGTCCACAAACAATAGCAAAAGAGCCAGACTTTGCATGTGCCTCAGCCACTACATGAGAAAGAAAACAAAAGAAAGGAGAAACTGAAGATGAAAGAAGCCAACATAAGAAGAAGAGATATATAAAAATCAAAGTGTAGTTATATATTAATTCAAATAAATACACAAAGTGGAATGCAAATCAGGTCAACATTTAGATCACTATATCAAAACATGTTCAACTTGAATCAGTTCACTGGTTGTTTATTTCGTCATACAGTGAAAATAGACAGGATTTTGCTTTTTTCTTCTCTAAATAAATGACCCATATACTGGGATGGTTTGAACTCACAACTAACAAGTGTAGACTGAGAGAGATTAACCGAAGCTCTAGCTTGGTTTACCAGCACCATATTCAACAGTTAGATATAGAACTATTATATTCAAGGCACAGTGGTTCGTACAATTACACAAATGACGGTCAGAAATAGTCGCACAGAATCATCATGGATAAGCAATATATATTCAGGGCATAATAAGAAAATGTACATGGCAGATATTGATAAAGTTACTAATTTTTTTGTTTGAGATTGACCATTTTGGCATAATGTCCCGATAGTTGAAAACTCTCTAACTGCTAATGGACACGAATGCTACATGTACATGTGTATCTAAGAACTGTTAAACGAAAGGCACTTATAATAAAGTAACAGTTCAGATAATCAAATAGCGGACAATATGCGATTGTGTATTACAAAATGGCCAATTCAAATCTAGAAACAAGTGCTCTCCAGAGTGTTTTTCATTGCCTGGCATATGATTAAACCAGACTGACTCTTGTTAAGCTAGCTGTGTCGGTGATCAACATCAAATGGTTTATTCCCAAAACATGTTAATTTATCCCTGAATACAATCAATCAATTGAAAATAGAATAACTTACATTGAATGATTCCCATATCACAATAAATAATTAAAATCAATTTTTATCTTCAAAATTGTTATGGTTTTTTTCCCAACTGACACAACCAACTTAACAAGTGCCGATCACCAGTCACCATGACAATGATCAATGATGAAATTAACACTGCAGCCTTTTATCAAATAAAAGGTCAAAAATCTAACCTCTAAATTAGCACTAGGACTAAATAATCGTAGGCTATTTATATCGTTGATTCGGGCTTTTCAAAGTGTTACATTTATGCTCAAGCCACAAGAAGTGATTTTCCCTCACATCACAATATGGAAAGGCCCCAGCCAGGATATCACAGCAAAAATAAGGCAAATATAAAACAGGCCTGCATGGGTAATTATAGATAACACACTACTTGGCATAGTGCCAGGAAACCAGATACAGGACAAAACATCAACATAGAACAGTAAAACAATAGACTTACAAACCCAGCTACCACCAAGAACACGTAGAAAGAAATGAAGTACATATACCTTCAAATGTCACCTACTCCCCGAAAACCACCACATAATGCTTTAGACAAATTCACCTATAGCATACCTTTTTCGATGCTCATATATCATATATACCAAGACACTACTAATGGGACTAGTTAATGAATGATAAATGAAATAGATATGAGAATGATTGACAAATGAAGAAAATGTTGCTAAAACCATAAATGAACACCTGATCAGTGTAGATATATGATGTAAAAATTGTTATAAATTAGGATGGTGTGCATAGAAACCCAATGGAACGCTACAGAATTTCCGTTCTCATAACAGACACGTAAACTGTAGTAAATGTGTGTGGAATCAAATGATGTTAAGCCAATGAGATACATCTTCATTTTATCAAGCCAATTTCTACGTTCCCACTTCGAACCTGCCTTGATTTTATCGGACCACCTTCAGTGTTCAAAATCCTAGGTGTAAATTTCACCTACGAACGAGAGATGAACCAATCAGAACCTACACAACGATTGTGTGGATCGAGTGACATCATCCTCAAGTCTTTCCTCCTATTAGGGTGGTAAATATATAGGTCAGCCAATCAATAGTGCTCTTCTATGACAAATTTAGAAATTCAAATGGCTTCGAGGTCAGGGACGTCTCGTGTCTATTTTAAGTGTTTTGAACATTGAAGGGTGCCAGATATATCAAGGGAAGTTCGAAGTGGGAACGTAGAAATTGGCTTGATAAAATGAAGATGATGAGATAGAGAATATGATGAAATTTTAAGAATCTTGGAAGCGGAAAAAAAAGAAAAAAGAATAACTTATTTAAAACAATATCATGGTCCCAGCATGAACAACACCCAGTCTGCAAAGTGTGAATGAAGTGTCAAGCACAAACAAATGTAGATCAAGTTCTATTTTGATCAACATTGTACAAAGCAGTTGCTGCTTGTCTGAAGATTTTTACACCAAAATCTCAGCTTAAGGGTACGGTAGTAAATCTGAATTATGCCATGTATACTGTTACAAGCGCCTACACCATCATTTCACACAATATGTATAACTAGAGATATGCGTATGTACAACGACATCCAGTTAATCCAACATTATTATATCTTGTAATGTAAACATTTATATGCCGCTACCTTTTCAGATTACAATGTAACAATATCTATGAAGATAAAAAGTAACCACCCGATTTGTGTACGCATCACCTTCACCAAGAAAACGCTAATTATGACGAACTTCTAGCTGAGCCCTTAATTGACAAACATCATCAACTTAACTACAATCAATTAAGAGTTCAAGAATATTGCAAATTTCCCCGTGGCTGTCCACACCTTGGGGTAATTATTGGCTGGCAATAACAACTACTAGAGGAACAGAACGATTGATTCATTAAACATTTTCAACTTTCGATTCTTGTAAGGTATATTCAGGTTTGTTAGATGGACGGTGAAACAAATCATTTGTGTCTGATCAACAGAAAACATCTACAATTTTTTTTCATTACATTTCGATTTTTCTTAAAATCCATACCCTTAAGTTAAAATGCACACAGTGGTGTTAGTACACATACTTTCAAAATAAATGTTAATTCAAGTTAAACATTTTTTTTTTTTCATTCCTCAATCTATTCCATTCTTTTTCCATACCCAGTGGACTTACAAAAAATTCTAACATTAGCAAGTGTATAACATTATATATGTATGATTTGTTTCCCTTTAAAAATTTTAACGACTGGTTATATCACAACTATTTCAAATCATTTTGGCTTTAATAATTTACACTATGTACAAATGTCAGACTTCCAGACAAACCAGTGTCTATAATTGTTTTGGTAACAGCCAAGAGATTCGATTTAAATGATTTCAAATCTAATGATTTCAGACGTAATATTTCACACAAACATTGATCCATTGAGGTCAAAATAGTATACATACATGATCCACAAAACTTTCATGAACTGATAACCCAGAATTATCTCCCAGCTGGGAATGAAAATGTCAAATCGAGTTCTTTCAATGCACACTATGACAAGATGGGGTTTAAAAATTACTTCAATAATAATGATCAGGCATTCAGCATCAAATGTTAACATTATGTACATAACATAACTTCTGTACCAGATTCGATGACATTTTGTAACAAATAAAATTTAAGAGACAATTAATCCATGAACAGTATTCCTACACTCTTAGAAAGTTTGGTTCTACATGAAACCAGATCCAATTGTTCTTTCCGGGACACAAGCAGAACCACTGATACAAAAGTGGCTCAAATTAGAACCGTTTCAAAGGTTCTTCAATTTGGTTCTATATTTCTGTTCCACCTGTGTTTCCATATAGAAAGAACCCAAATTTCCAGGAGTGTAGAAATACTTATTTATCAAATATTATTTTCTGGATAGCTCCTTGAAATATACCTGCAAATGTACCCTGTGTCAGATATTGAAATCAAATATGTTAATTGTTTAAAAAAAGGCAAGATCTGCATATATACATGTAGTCCTGTTTGAAAAAAATATTTTGCATAAAAACTTAAAAAAGGTGTTCAAAGTATTGCATATATGTGTGTGAACTCAAACTAGACAGTGTGGACTACAGATAATCAAGTACACACTTGAAAAGTTCCAATACCGAGTCAGAAAGCAGCCTATTAAAGGTGGCTTTACTAAGCACCCTGCATATCTTCAAATTATAAATGCCAGATAGAAATAAGATGAACTTGTAAAATGTCATTAAATTGTTGGGAGACCCACACCTGAGGTGCTTGTGAATATTTCCATTTCTAAAGCTACACACAAAGACAACAGTGGGCTTGTACAAGGGCCATTGAAAGCTCCGCTCATTCTACTGCAGGCATGTGCATGCCACAGCCATTTGAACATGGCATCATGCCATTCCCCAGCCAGACAACAAAAGGGGCCATGTGGCTTAAGGTCTTGCCTGGGGTGAAATTCAACTTTTCCCAGACCAAATTCCCATGCTCCTGGTTGGCAGGTCCAGTCTTGACCAGCAGATGACCTGTCCATTTCACAAGACTTCAACTGGCTGGGGATCTCAAAAGTTCAAACATGAATAGATGGGTGGGATAATTTGGGCACTCCAACATGGTGGGATGGGCAATGGGTATTTGAATGCACATCACAGGAGCAAGTAACAAATTTAGGTATTTGTTTGGTACAATTATGTCAAAGTGGAGTTACTACATGTAACTTAGTAGTAACTCGAGGCATGATCATTGCATTACTGTCACTGAATACTAAACACCCCTTATACATGTAATGTAGTCTGCACAAAACGAGCATACAATTACTCATATCCAAATTTAATTCACATCATCTGAAAGTCACAGGTCTCGGTATAGCTAAAGCCAAAAGAAAGCATTACACGCTATCTTATTTACTGGGCCCCGAGATCTCGTCAAATAAATCGTATTAATATACAAACGAACCATCATGCAACCACAGTCATCATGCATGATCTAACCAACGCGAGTGCAGAAATCTCAAAATTTCTCCTTGCTTCAAATTATCAGGAAAACACCCTATATCTAACAGCGAGTGAATACCATGCAGGTCCATTAAAGAAACAGTGTTTTAACGTAAGAGAGAAATGATATAATTTAAATAATAAATTTCTTGGTAACAAAACATAGAAGCTGAATTTCGAATGAAAGAAAAATTATAATATATACATTTACAAAACTTTTGAGGCTATTTTTACTCTGGGGCACAGCTCTCTATCTATTTTTACATTCCTGAGAACAAATTAGTTAGATGAATGTCATTTTCAATGAACTGAAAAGTTTGGAAAAAGTATCCACAAACTTTTGACACCTGAACTTTCAAAGATTTATTTAGCATTCAAACAATCTAATCTTTCATCTAACTTTTACACATGTACTCTTATAAAGTGATCTAGCATGGTTGCATAATATCTTTTAACATAAATTTTTTTCTTACTTTTTGGCATTCCGCTTTCACAAAATATAAAGAAAACAAAAATTGGTGGGTTATTAAATTCAAACAAAACTTTGGGCATAATTATTAATATTTGCATATTGCTTCGAGTTCACCGAGGTAAAATGCAGAATCAAACTCATTTATTTTCTAATAAGTTTTTTTTTTATAGATCAGATAGTTATCTTTTTTAATCCAAAGAGATCAAAATATTGTCTTTGAAATCTTTCTTTTTTTCAGCTTGGAATGTCTTCTTCAGTCCCTTCCATGGATGAACTGAACAGCTTCTAAATGTTCTAACATGTACACAAATAAATTTGATTTCTGCTAACTATTATTAATATATGAACATAATATAAAAAAATAAATTCATTGAAAATAATAATAAAAAATGCATATAGCTCTGAGTGCATTTGTACAAAAATAAGAATATTTTCTGGCTATTTTGTGAACCTTGGAACTAAATGTACAAATTAAAAACAATAAATTAATATAAAAAGCGACTGAAGATGAGTGAACAAAAAGTTGTTTGCTTCTTACTGTTTCGGTGGAAGACTTCCCATGCATAGATGTAAATAATCATTTTGATTAGCACCAAAATACAAAAATAAATGTCAAACAAAAAGTGTGCATATCACGATAATGAATGAAAATAATTGTTACATACAGCACTGATTGCAGCCCATTGGAATGAACATAAATATTAGATTTAAACATTTTTGCACGAGGCCTACTGACCTGTTGCAGATTAATACATGTCTATTTAATATGTCTTGACCATAAAATTTCTCAGGCAAGTCTGAAAGCACTACTCATCAATAGTTGAAGTCTGAGTAAAATTATAACTTCTAACTATCAACAAGGCGGTGTGATGGGTGGCAAAAGTTGGAGTAGATTCGTTGGTCCTTTGTACTGTTCTTGCAGTTTTTGAACTGCAGTGCCCGATGCGATCTGTATCATCCGCAAGGGGAGTCGACGGCTCGGGTCTTCGCTCAAGCAGGCAGCGGTCAGGCGGAGCAGTGCAGGCGAGTACCGATGAATGGCCGGGGTTGCTGGCGTGCAGGCCGGGAAAATCAAGGGCGCCTGGTTTTCTTCCTCGCCTTTGCAAGTAGGCATGTAGGCCGTCAGCTCATACAGAATGCAGCCTAAACTCCAGGCTATCGTCCTTTCGGTCGTCGATTGAAACCCCATCATTTCCTCTGGCGGTGTGTACAATGAGGCCAGATTACTCTGTACGACTGTCGTTCTGTAATGGCTTCCACATTTCTCTGGCAAGTAGAGCAACAGGTTTTCTACTTTTACCTCTCCGTTGCAGTCGATAGCGATATGCTGGGGTTGGCAGAGGGCGATCGGATTCACTTTTACACTCATCAAGTAATCGAAGGTCTGAGAAAGTTTGTGGATCGTTTGCCACACCAAAAACTCGGGAACATGCTGACCGAAAAACTGCAATCTGAAAGCCAGGTCCTGCAAGGTGATTATCGGAAACTCCAGGACATAGCACACGAGTTTAGTGTCTGGATCGGACAGGCGAAACAGGCAGTTCATGATGTTTGGATGGCGAAGCCTCGCCCACTTTTCTCGTTCGTCCTCGTGTAGCAAAGTATGGCTGCCAGTGATATCACAACACGCACAGGGGCTCAACTTCTGGGATTTTATGAGTACTTTAGATCCGTCTAGCGTACATCTCCCAGGGTGGATCTGATGGGTCTGATGATGGACGTGATTAGGAAAGTTAAAATTGTAGTCCATGTACAAACCTTCTAGATCGAAGTCGTCGGGTATGTTGAAAGTTGTAATGTAATCACGGAGAAGGGTTGGCAAAGGTAGACCACCAACTTGTTGCATTCGTTGCAAAGTTACACGTCGGATCACTTCTCCGCGACACAGATCCTGCAAACTTCGCACTTTGCCTTTGGTCGCTGATACATCTGTACAGAGTTGAAAATGTCCTTTCTTGCCCGACATGATGGAATGCTTGCGCTATGCCCTGAAGTTTACACATGAAGACACGCCCGACCAGCACGCATTTAAATGTTAATTTCCTGAACCAACAGCAGTTTATGAATAATCATGACGACCGTGAACAGCGACCTTGACGAGCCAATCAAAATTCGTTCTGAGGGAATCCCGATGACGTCAGGCAGAGATTCCCCAACCATCCCACAATGCAACGGAATAAGCTATTCTGGGCAAAACATGGCGGATTATTATGCAGCGAAAAGGTGGTGGGAGAGTTTTCGGCAGAAAACGGAGGGAAAGTAAAGGCAAATCACCGAGGGACTCATTTCACAGGCGCAACTTTAGACTATTTTCTGCCCCAGTACTATTTTTCTTTGTACTGATTCGATCTATAGCTACAAATGTTTGGGCTATCTTAGCCGTCGTAATCTCCCACAATTTATTCGCCACCTCTCAAAACAGAAGATCGCGGTCAACCGAAACTGACGCAGAAGCAGGCAGGGAAATGCTTCCCAACAATAGAACCACAGGGGTTAAAGTGGGCCCTGGAGAGCCGGCACTTGTAAAACAAAAGCACCATCACAGAAAGGCCTTTGAGTATATTTCTAAAGCACTGAAGATAGATGAAGAAGATGCAGGTAGGACGTTCTGTCACTGCTTCCAGTCCAAATAGGGCCTATATGCTTTCTTACTGTGTCGGTCCCAGAGAATATATCCGAGACGTTTTCGTCAATATTTCGGAGACAATTTATCCTACAACGTATCGTACAACAATCAACATTGAAACTTGACACAGTATATAAACTAAAAAATACTAATTGTTTTCCCATATTTCATTAAAATCTGCTGAGAATTGACGAAAGTCACCAATACCTACCATGTTATTTTGGGGCCACGATAACGTTGATCTGCCAATGTTATAACATGCAGGCTTGACGTCATGATGTCTACAGTCTAAATATAACCCATAAATCTCCCATCTAAATTTTTGTTTTCGCCATTTATGGAGAAATACTGGAAAGAATTTCTTGATACTGCAGAATAAAATTAATACTTTTTAGTTTATCTTCGTCCGATAAATTGTCTGCGAAATATTGCTGAAAACATCTTTCAGTTTGGTATATTATTCGGGACAGAAAGTAGTTTATCAAACTCCATGCTTGGAGGGCGGGGGGGGGGGGGATAATGTCACATTCGAGGTTATTTCACTATATAGTGACAGCCAGTTTGCTTGGTGGAGGAAGCCGGAGTACCTGTAGAGAACTACTGCCCGTCGGCTGCATTAAGGGGAAAGATTGCTGTCCTAGGCCTAGGGGCCATTAAAATAAGTATGTAATGCAGAATGGGTGGGCCTGAGCAGGGCTTCGTTTTTAGCGTGAGTGATAGCTCACCTGCACGCAAATACTCCCGTAAATTCATGTCACGGGTGTGATTTTTAGCTCACGTAAACTGTCACATTTTATATTGTATTATATTGCAATCACTCGCCTGACTTTTAAATACCCTCTCCTAAATATTTTGACATGAGCTATGTTTAGCTCGCGCACTAATTCTAAACACAAAGCCCTGGCGTGGGTGGTGGGCATCTGTCCCAGCTTGTAGCTCTCTACCATCTGCCATTGCATGCCAGAGCTACGCTCAAAGATTTACACATTGGGGTTTGCTCTGAATGCTCAAAAAACATATATGAATACTCTCAAACATATACCCTAAGCATTTTGGATGATATTTCTGTTAAATTAGCATTCGTCTACATTTGCCAACCTGCAACCTCACATCAGCCATCTTGCACTAGGGGCTGTCATGTGACTAGTCTTGTGAGTCATGTGACTAGTCTTGTGAGTCACATGGTTATGACCTCTGAAGTGTCCTGTCACTCCCAGGGCTTGCTGAAGTATGTCAAATCACTGGACAAAATCAAGTGCAAGATAATACCAAGGTGAATCATGGTCTATTGTTGGGACAGTCCCTACAAATGATGACGGCTCAATAGAAGAGTAGGTGCACCAGAGCCCAATGTACATACTTTGCTGGCAGAATTGTTTTATTTGGGTATTTCATTCAAAGACAACGGGTGGAAAGAAATTAATTGAAAACAAATTAGTAGAACATTTAAGCAGATCATCTTTGGCAAATTGTGGGATTTTGATTTTCACAGATATAAGTTAATTTGATTTGTGTTTTTACGATTCTTAAATTTTAACAATTTGAGCCAATCCAAATTATAAACTGCATGCTCAATCACAGACCATTTTAAAAAAAGAAAGAAAAAAAAACTAATAAAAGATATTTTTGTTTCACTGCTCAAATTCAAGCTTCCACTTCCATTTGATCAAGATACTCCTCTCCTACATGTATCCTCATATTGTTTTTTTCTCCACTCCATCTAATTCTCATCTTGGATTGTGTGATGTTTGTTAATTAACATATCTTCGAAATTGAAGGTCCTTTTCTGTTGATTAAAATGTTCTTTCTTATTTTCCTGTTGATTTACTTCTTTTCTCCTCTACTCTGTGTAAATACTGTTAACAAAATTTTCCTTATCTGTGTGGTTAGCTGTTCTTCATAGTCTTTACTCAAGTTAATTAAAATACCACCCATTCACATTTTTTTCTGTATTCAATGTTCTCCACTTCCTTATCCCAAGTTCATATCTTGCTGATTGCCCGACTTTCCTCTCCAGCTGGTTAACATATCCCTTCTCTGTTTTGGTGATTAACATCTCTCCCATCAGATCTTTATCCTACTTTTTCCTTTAGTTAGAACTATATTCTCCTGTTGATTGAGATATTCCATGTTTTCTCGCTTTATCTTCGTCCAACCATCTTTCATCTCTAACAACCATAACCTGGCTGCTGAGTAACATATATATCTTCCTTCTATCAAGTCTGTATCCTAATGTGGATCTTTTTCTCTTCCTCACGTATTCCTCTGATTAAAATCTCTTCTTATCCTATCCCATCCTCGCGAGCCAGTGTATCGATCGATCTGTTAGGATCGATACACTGGCTTGGTTAGTTTACCCATACAAGTTCTGGATATAAATAAATCAAGGGGTTTCCTCTGAATCAAACCAATCAGTGAATGTGCTAAGCTAGCTGATTAGGCCAATCCGCTGCAAAGCACGAGATGTTGCCGGTTTGAATTTCATTGTGGGCCAAACTGCTTTGATGTCCGGCGGGAATCGACACCGGAAGCAAAAACCGCAGGCTTGTGGGGAAGGAAATGTACGAGATTGTATTATAGAGGCATTGACTCAAGAACTCATTCGAATCACCAAAAACATATCCAGGTAAACCCTCTACGAGGATTTAGGATTTACCTGGACTTCTGAAGATGATCCTATCCTCCTGTGTATTAAAGGAATAGACAACATTTGGCAAACGTAAACTGCGACTGAAAGAACAATCCAAACTGTGCCCAAAAATATTTTTTTCCTATTTTTGAGATTCTTTCTAACGAAGAAAAATACTCCCAAACATTGGGAAAATAACCAGATGTGTTGAATGAAGGGAGCCGCCATCTTTATGGTTTAACCAATGAGCGGCCGAGTGATGTTCACGTGACAACTAGCTCATGACGTCAATGGGCCAGAGAGCAAACATGGCAGCAAGTGATTTTCAACTTTTTCCAAGTATCCGACGCCTTGCATTTCCTGGAGTTTTAACCTGACTGATGACAATGGCTGGCTTTCATCTACGCTGCTTGGGGGCAGTGTCGAGGGATACAAGAAGTGTCAGGCGTGTTCGAGCCCATTGAAGACGATCTACCGTAGAAATCGGTCGAGGATGTACAATGTATATACCGTAGAAGCCGGCCGGGTCGCGGATTTCGTTTAGTCGGCTCTGTTGTGAGATGTCCTGTTAGGAAACGATCAGACGAGCACATGTGCAAGTGCTGACATTAGCTGACAAGGATTTATTCCATAAACTTTCTCAGGTAAATTTTCTCGCACGCTAGATATTTGGGTGGGTGTTTAACGGCCGTGTCATGCTGAACAGTTTCTTTCGGTAACAGTTCAACGGTGAGAAAAATCTCCGGACAATCTTTTCCCGGAGAAATGAGCCTCCAGCTAAGGCAGATTTAGTTTCGTTTTCTGGCTGAGTGCCGGTCTTTGTTGAGGCTCGATTCTTTGAATTGGTAACTAACACAGAAATCAGAATTATTCCCAATTTCGGTTATATTAAACAATCTCCGTGAGTTACTGCCGAATTATGTTGACGCATGTTGGCGTATAGTGATCAGCTGAAAAGTATTAGCCTATAACGAAAGCATATTTTATCAGACAACTTGATGCTGTGTTTTTTTTGACAGTTAGACAGTCTAGACGACAGATCAACCCCGATTTCTCAACAAGGATAAGATCGTTGTTATTGTACAAACATTAGCCAGTATTTACAGGGTACAGAATACAAGAATGTATCCACACCTGCTGGCCTATTGGGCTGCGATTATTCCAGTGCATGGCAAACTGTGTTTCCTCCCAGTTCACTGCAGTGTTCTGCGGCCCAGTGACGTCACTAAACTTGCCGTAATGGCGGCGCCCTTACAAGCCACAGAATTTATCATTGACGGCTTCTTATTCGGTTGGAAAAAATTGCAAAATTGAAATAAAAATCGTTTTGGACACTCCTGGAATTGTTCTTTCATTTGCAATATACGCTTATCAAAGGTTGTCTATTCCTTTAACATTTCCTTCCTTTGTTTCCCTTCAATTAATATCTTTCCCCTTTTTATCTAAGACTAACTTCTCTTTATCCTATATATAACACATCCTCTTCTTCACTGAATCTCTTCTTACTCTATGCTCCTGTTGATTATCTCATGTTATTAATCTATCCATGTCCCCTACATGTACAGGTATATCCTCTGGTTGGTTAATGACTCTTCCTTCTTATGCGATATCCGTCTGTTGATTCAAATGATATCATACACTACCCTCATGTTAAAAATAATTTCTCGCCTCTCTTTCCATCCTTCTGTCATTTAAAATCTGTTGAACCTCTACTGATCATGTTGATTGAAATCTCCTCCCACCCTGTCTTCAAGTTGATTTACATCTTCCTGTTGTATACTTTCTTGTATAATCCTGTTGATTAGCATCTCTTCCTTATCAATCACCAGGATTTTCTTCCTTATCTATACTCAGGATTCTCTTCCTTATCTATAATCAGGATTCTCTTCCTTTATCTATAATCAGGATTCTCTTCCTTTATCTATAATCAGGATTCTCTTCCTTATCAATCATCAGGATTCTCTTTCTTATCTATAATCAGGATTCTCTTCCTTATCTATAATCAGGATTCTCTTCCTTATCTATAATCAGGATTCTCTTCCTATCAATCATCAGGATTCTCTTCCTTATCTATAATCAGGATTCTCTTCCTTATCAATCATCAGGTTCTATAATCAGGATTCTCTTCCTTATCTATCAGGATTCTCTTCCTTATCTCTTCCTTATCAATCGTCAGGATTCTCTTCCTTATCTATCATCAGTCTATCATCAGGATTCTCTTCCTTGTCTATCATCAGGATTCTCTTCCTTATCAATCATCAGAATTCTCTTCCTTGTCTATCATCAGGATTCTCTTCCTTATCTATCATCAGGATTCTCTTCCTTATCTATCATCAGGATTCTCTTCCTTATCTATCATCAGGATTCTCTTCCTTATCTATCACCAGGATCCTCTTATCTATCATCAGGATTCTCTTCCTTATCTCTTCTTTATCTATAATCAGAATTCTCTTCCTTATCAATCATCAGGATTCTCTTCCTTATCTGTCATCAGGATTCTCTTCATCTATCACCAGGATTCTCTTCCTTTTCTATCCACATATTCATGAACATCTCTTCCAGTCTCTCTTTTTGTTCATCAATATGTCTGACTTCCCTTTCTATCCTCCCATCTTCATTCACCAAGCCAATTTGTGAAATTCAGAGTGGGAGCATAGAAATTGGCTTGGTGAATGATGTATCCTCCTGAGTCCCCTTTATCTTCCGGTAGTTTTACGTCTCCACTTTTTTATATTACATCATTACATCATAGGAGTCTCAAGGGCGTCGTTGGGAGGGGGGGATCGTTGGGTGTGAACGACCCCCTCCCAGCACTGTGCTGTCTGTTACTTTCCTAGGTTGGACAACACAGGACTGGGCTGTCTAAATAAGCATAGAAAATGACCCCCTCTCAAGAAACCCTAGTGATGCCCATGACTTCCTTGTCTATGATTGTGTGGATTAACAACTTTTTCCTCCTTCTTCCTCATGTTAAACTAATATCACAGTTGCTTATTTTTATTCGGTGAATTTACATCTTGTCCTTCTCTATCCTTTGTGTTAGTTAAAGATGTAATCAGCCTCAAAACGGATGGATTTTGTAAAGTCTTCCCTGTGCATTGTTCAGCAGCGAAGTTTGCTAAAGCATCATATGTAATATATTTGATGATAGTGGGATCGCTAATATACAACGAATGCAAGAATATCTTGTCAGAGAAATTTGAAACTGTTTCTGTTTCACCATTGACTGTGTGTTGTACGCGGAGAGGAAAATGACGTCACTGCGTGATGTATGAGTGACGTAGCGACGCTCACGAATCTGAATGCTGCACAGCTGCAGCTATGAGATAACGTCATGGCTCGTGCCTACGGTTCGGTAATGTCGCATAGCATACGTTGGTAGAATGCACCACACGTGTATACGCTTGTTGACACGGCCGTGAAAAAATAAACGGCCTGCCATGCCGTTCATTTTTAAAGATCGATTCCTTCTATATTCTCGTGAATGGTAGAAACAAGTTTTGTTTTTGGTGGTCAAATCTGTTTCATTTTGTACCTGTTGTAACATATGTCACTTTCGCTGAGTTTGAGAGACATCGATTTCAGCCCAGATTTGAGGCTGATTACATCTTTAACATATGTTCATTCTCTATCTCCATGTTGATTAAAGATCCCACCAAATACCCCTGCACACTTTGCATGAAAACATTCAGAGAAACTGTGTAAGCAACAAGTTGATGATGCCAAAAAATTTGGTGCCAGCCTGAAGGTTCAATTTCCATCTCGGGATACTCATCCAATCAGGGGTTGAAATGTTTAAAAAGTATTACCTGTCTCCAGTGACAGGTGAGAGTGAGTTCTACCTGTCTCCTTCTAACAGTAGCCTGAACATGTTAATGATACCAAATAATAATGTTGCTTTTGTGTTTAATAATGTTGCATAAATGACAAAAAAGAGGCCTGATTAGTTTAACTATTAAAGTGTCTAATTAATAATGCATTAATTAATATGTTGGCATTCAGTTTGAAGGTTTTTGAGCAAAAATTAATTAACTGTGAGAAAAAGGTTTTATTTTGGCCACTTGTCGCTTGAGACCTGCCTGTCTCTACCTATCTCATGCAAAAGGTACCTGTCAAAGACTGGTGGACAGGTGATAATTTCTACCCCTGATCCAGTGAGCCATTCATTCGGTACATGTACTTGTATGGATCTGTGCTTTATGATCATGAGAGTGTTATCATCTAACTTGGATATTATTAATATTAAGTTTCGGCATTGTGTAGATTAAACTCAGGGATAGTGCTGCTAATATGGTACTGGTATACAATGGGGAGCAGACAAAATGGCAACGACCAAAATGGCAAATGGACAAATTGGCAAATGGATCATAAAATGGCAAATGGACAAAATGGTAACTGGACAAATGACAAACGAACAAAATGGCAACCGGACAAAATGGAAAACATACAAAATGGCAAACAGACAAAATGGCAAACTACGTATCTTGATGCATTATGGTATATTATTTGATTTATCGATATCATTGCAGTATTACAGACCTCTTGTTAAGGGGTTGTGACCCATCAGAACAGATTTTCTCACACCCTCTGGCATTTGTCATTTTAATGCAAAAAACAGGAACATGATCAACACGTACCGGTATCTGTTTTTGGAAAGCTTATTTCTCTGGAATTTCAGATACATGTATGTGAATATATTTGTTGTTTAGTTTATCCAATTTACATGTAAATGCTTGTCTTTTCATAAAGTGAGCCTCCAATTATTATTATTATTATTTATTTTTTTTCAAGAAGTTTCAACTTTCCGTTAAATTGTTAACTTTGTCGAGTAGAACAGCCTTTCCACAAAATCTGATATCATTGCCACAGTTTTTATCAAAATTTGACGCCGATCTTTTTCTGTAAAATTTTATGTGTTTTGAATTGAAAAGGATAAAATGTGATGATTACAGTTTGAACATAAATATCTTGACAACCAGAAAAACATTTAGAAAACTGAGGCACTGCTATTTTCTTTACCTAGTTCATAACAAATTTTGAACCCCCATGATGAAAACGTTCGTCTTGTATCGTACACAATGTGTCCAGTACGGTGAACATGATGTGCTTGCCATGAAGCCGGGCTGATACAGCTCATTTCCTAATTTGGGAAAAATGTTTGAAATTCTATAATATAGATCATATATGTAAAATGTCAGGTATAAGAGATATTTGGTGAATTTAGGCTTCAGAAAAAGCAAAATTTAAATTTTCCTAAAATTGGGGAATTTGTCATCTCTAATTTAGCGTTTTTCTTTCTTTAATTGAGGTTCCAGTATTATGGTATGAATTCGGACCTGTATCAACCCCAACCCCTGCTTGGGCCGAGACCCTCAACTCCATGCTGTACATGTTTCGTGCTTGGCGAAAAATTATTGATGATTGGTTCACATGGGTATAGCAATAACAATGGTCTCCATTGACTAGCATCCTCCTGCATGTGGCCATGAGTCCCTCTCCACGGCAGTCCTTTTGTAATATGATCCCACTCCTATTTCATATGATGATCAGGTTTCACGATAATGATCCACTATGATCAGATGATGAGCCTAATCCACGTCTGTGATCAGACATAACAGGACTGGTCAGCCTGTTACTGAATAGGCCTACACCATGCAGACATCAATACTACACTATAGACAGCATGACCAGGCGAGGCCTGCACATTGAAATTTTACCCTTGCTGACAAGTTAATGTCACTAATTGGGACCAGATTGATTTGGTCCCCCTGATAGGACATGCATGTATTCAACCTAGCTAACTGTAATTTTCTGGTTGGCCTTTTTATGTGCGGATGGAAGTGCATGTAACAGGACTTTTTTTTCTGGAGTGGAGACTGAAATCTCTCCATATCACCATAAAAATGATGACATAATTTGACACAACTTTTTTAAACATGAGCAGTGTGACTAACGTCACAGGACCTACGAAGTAGAGTAGGCATTAGGACTCGATCGTATTTTCATTGAGATATGATGTGACCCTCCCCTACGGTACGTTTCATCATAATATGGTACATGTACAAACTTCCATAACAGCCACAGGTTCTCTTCATAACATGCCTTTTGTGAGATTGAGCAAGATTATATTCTGGGTATTTATATATTTACATCGATGTGTTCGTGCCACAAAAAATGAAAGTATATTGGTGAATGTTCTTGTCATTTAGTGATTCGGCCCTGGTACGAATAAATAACAATCGCCGATTTAATTTTACAATTTTTTAATTAAAGAAAACAGATTGAATAATATAGGTTCAGTAGATTTCAAGCTTTACGTGTGAAAATACATTTACATCTGTTTAATGGTTTTCAGTGCCCTTGTACAGGATCAAAACAACTTTTTGAATCACATTATTTTCCCAACAATACAACAGATTTTTTCATATATAGTTCTATAGTAGAAAGGTAGCATTTATGTAGTTTACGGTAATTCAACTCCAGACCAACACCTTCTATGCACAAGATTCTATGCATTCTCCTGAGCATAACCGGTACAAAGAGGAATAAATAGCGTCTCTACATCACGTTGTCATCTAGATATATGAGACAACACATTTTGGGCATCGGCAATCTGATGAATGTACTATTCCGGTTTTCTTGTTTCACATTATATTCTATGACGGTTGATCGGTGATTTTCTTCATTGACAAACGTTAAACCCCCTCAGCTTCGTTATGGAAACAGCGCTGATTGTTTGAGGGTATATGCAGTACTTAAGATTAACCGCAGGGCCATGTGCAATGGGACAGGGTATTTTTAGCTGTGGATAATTTGACCTGAATTTGAAGGCTCCAGCCTGGTGTGGCCAATGTGAAATAGTATACACGTTAAAGCTACAGTTTACATACACAAAGCGTATCTAATATACTGAAGTGTTAATTATCAATCTAATTATAATCGGAATTATTTCAGATGAGAACTTGATGGTAACAATGCCCTAATGCACGTTCATGCCAAAAATCAAGGTTCTAATGTTAACGGTTCTCCTTATATTGCCGACGAAAGGATTCGGATGGACTCACTCATTACCGGACAATTTGCGATCTGTAGCCTACTTCGTAGGAAAATTTTTTTTTTTATATCCTGCCCTTTACTGCTGCAGAGTGTATAGCTTCTGCATGCATTGCTCCGTAATGATAGCTTTAATCCTTGAACCATACTATAACTCCATAAGCTCCCATTCTTTATATGAACAAGAATTTTTGAATATTAACTGGGATTTAGACTTATAATGAACATACATCTGCCCTGAAGGATTTACTTTCTGTGTCATTTTGCCTTTCAGATCTTTGGTTCAGATATACTTCAATGTTACAGCTTGTTATAAAACAGTTGTTCCAAATGGTTATCCTAGTTCAAGTCTTAATTATGCTCGTAAACATCTAGTGTACAAGACATGTACATGTTGCAATCACTTTACTGGTCTGTTTGGAAAATATCTTGATTACTATTTGATAGAAAACTTTGGAACATGGAAGATGTTGAGTACATTGCAGATATGCTTGGTCAGGTACATTGCAGATGTGTACTGTCCGATCATTATCCGCAATCTTTTTGGTTTTATACCTAGATATATCCTCGGACCAGAGTTGTTCTATTTCGACAGCAGCAAACTGCACTGCAGTGACGTTGTTGTGCACTCACCTCGCAAGCGACAGGTTTCATGTTTTCTCTCAGGCCTAGACTTAAAAAATGGAAAATCAACTTGTATCCTCCTCGCTTGGTGCTCAGCAGGAAGAGGATAAATCAAGGCCTGGTTAGGATAATGTGATTGGGTTGTTGTGATATGATTGAAAAATTGTTGCAAGTGACGTTAAGATCCCACTCACTCTCTCGACAGCAGCAAATACTGTCGATTGATCACTTGAAATGAGCCCAGCACATAGGACTAAGCCAAAACCTGTCACCAAGTCACTTTTTCCAGAATTGCCCCCCTAGAATTGGCACAGGAACAACAATATCATGTGAGTAGGACGATGATATGCATGTCTTTGCTTCTTTAAAGTTCATGACAGAGTTGATACCAGTGTCGAGCTACCAATACAAAAGATGTTAAGAATGCTTTGAAGATGTGCACATGCTATTTGTGAGAGGAAGTGTTAATTTTTGTCAAATTGATGATGTACATGTATCGCACTGTGCCTTTTTCGCCATGAATTTCAATGCAGCTTTGGCTATAATCAACTGGTTCCAGAAGAAGTCCTACCTTTGAAGATGTGCACCTATTTATAAGATAAAATATTAATTTTTGTAAAATTTATAGGGAGTTGGAGATTTTCACCCATTATTTTTAGTGCACATGACAATCTGGTATGGTAACCATCTTATCCCCCAGTTTTGAGACCCTTGAGACTTTGTAGGTTTGCTAAATATACTTTGAAGATGTGCAACTCCTATTTCTGTGATGAAATATTATTTTTGTCAAAATTACCTTGAGTTGGACTTTTCAATACTATGTACTCTCACCAGTATCTTCTAACATGTATTGGTCCTGCCTCCTGGTCACAAGACTTTTCGACTTGAAAGTCCCATATTGGAATGGCATAATATTCAGTTTATACAAAAAATTGAAATCGCGCTACTACCTGTACATCATTAATGTCATTTTCTTGAAGGTCAAATTGATAAAGATCTAAATTTTACTTCCCATGAGTAATTATAGTTTGTACATCATGTTTTGATGATTTAAACTGAAAGTCTCTCGAGAGCCATGGTTGTATGTTTGTGACATCCATATCATTAAAACTGAAAGAAAAACAAATTGTTAGTTAATTGTGGCGGAGGGAGTGAATGACTTGTTACACTATGCTGGCCCATTTCAAATTTCAGCGAATCTGGTAATTGGTTAACATTATGAAGATGCTGGCAGTCATTTTATGTATAAATGAAGAGCAAATAATACACTGTTGGTGAAGGCCAAGTTCAACAGTATAAATCAATAGGGGGTAAAACCCGTAAATGTGCCCTAGGCTATGCTAATTACATAATCAGTGTAATATGAGTCTGTTTAATGGGAGAGGAAACAATAGGGGAAAGTTGACCTGTGTCAAGAGAAATAACACCCCTATAGCAATTAGACAAGTTTATGGTCTGCCACAGCTGGCTTTTTACTTGTCTTTCTATCACAATTACATGTCAAACCACCTTTATCACATTATAATAAAGATTTGCCCTGAGCACCAACTGGTTCATTGACATGTGACTCTTAGTGTGAATTTGTGGTTCGTATTTTCCCTGTCTTTTATATGTTTACAACATTGGGGAATATTTTAAACTTTTGATAGCTCGTGTAAATATGATAAATTTGCATGAAATTATCTTACTATCACAACAGGCCTTGCTTTTCGTCACATTTACAGGACTCCAAACAGATTCTCACAGTCTAAACTCTATGAGAATCCATGAGAAACTGAAGCTATCATTTATATACAGATTGCTGAAATTTTACGGGAATCTGTTGGATTCCTGTTTATTATTTTGCTGGTGTGCTGACGGGAATTGGATTGTCGGATTCACGTGGAAAAGCAAGCTCCACACAAGAGAGGAGCATTGTGATTACAATAACATGTATGATAATTTTGACAACTGCAATTTGAAATAGTCCAGTAATGATTTAAATATATTTTCTATCAAACTGTAGCCATAAGAAGAATGAAAGTATGAACCACAAATTTATGCTACGAGTCCTGCATCAATACACTTGTCAGTCCACTAGTATACATCTAGTGGGTAATGGAGATTTATAAATTGGACAACCCATAAGCTCAGTGTAGATTCTATATTAGGCCATATAATTGCTTGTTTCCAATGACTCCCTTTTGAAAAAGTTGGACTGAGAGAGATGATTTTATTACCAGTATTTTCTCAATCCCCCGACCAAAACTGTCCTGTTCTCACATGTTAGAATTCAACAAAAGTGAAAGAAAACATGGAATGGTTGGTAAAATGGAAAAAGAGTTGTACATGTGTTTGATGGGGCCTAAATTTTTAATTTCTCTCTTATGGATTTTGCCTCCACACATAAATTTCTAGAGTTTGCAGTTGACTCCTGATCACAGTCAAACAAGATGACTGCTTGGTGAAAGAAGAAAGGGATCATGTGATGAGTGCATCTCATTTGTGAATGAAGTACGACCCACCAATGTTTGACATAATATTCCAAATAAATGTACAGGAGTGTCCAAGTTGTACACCACGGCAGAAACATGGAGAGACAGGAATAATTCAATTTAATTCAGCAGTATTTCATTTATATAGCGAGATTAAGGTACATTTAGTCTAGATACACAAATTTCTCTTGCCATTGTTGGTATGCACACTCACTCATATTAGTGAAGAAGAGCTGGTGTTATATTTGAAGTCAATTGTCAAAGTACCTTTATATAATAATTAGCTTTTCTCATTCATGTACCTGAACATATCCCAGGAGCAGCTCTCTGAATGCACTGGATTTGTGCCTGCACCCTCAGGGCAACTTCTCTAGTCATGGTTCATCTGAGAAAGATGAGCCCTGACGGAAGATGAATTCACAAGGCCGAAGAGTGACCAGTCATTTATTAATAGACTCTCCGAACAGCCTTTATTTGTACCAATAAACGTTGGACAAATCTGTTGCATATTTCATCTTCTCTGTTTTCAATTCACATGTACATCTCCGTATTTCTTTTGATTTAAGAGATGCTTGCATGTTGTTTAGGTGGTGTATCACACTCGAACGCTGTCCATTCATTGGCTCTTATTTTAAATGGATGGTTTAGTTCGAGTAATAGCTGTACTGCCCACATTGTTGGGCTGGTATTTAGAGACCTGCATTATGGAGCACGCTGCAGGGGCCATCTTCCAGTTCTATGATCCAACCCCTAGGCCCCATATTACAACTCTACTGTCTCTTCAACCTGGGCAACAGGGTATATCTGTGGTACGATAATCCCTCTTATAAATCAGTCCCTCTATTAAAGTTCAATCACTCCCAATTTTGGGGACAAAATTCAATCGACTTTCCTACTAAATTTGATCACTCTCTAAAATAATTTAAATAATGAAGAAATAAAGGATTTTTTGCATAATTTCGAACCATTTTGTCAACTTCTTGTTGTAATAAATTTGATCACCCCCAGATTTTATGGTGGGAAATTTCACTTCCTGTGATTGAATTATTAGATTACTGAAGCTTCTGCTGCATATTCTGACACTGGGGCAGAACAATCCTGACTGCTCACCATGATGTGTGGAGTTTGTGTGACCTATAGTTTGTGAGACTTTTGTGGTTACTGTCACATAAAGCCCGGCGCACACGAGAGATGTCAGCTGTGCTAACGGCCTCAATTGCCTGTCAACTCAGGGGCTAGCTCTCGTGTGGTTTCAGCGCACATGGTGAGCAAAAGTTTCACGAAATTGATTCCAATTCCCGCATAACGTCTTCAAGACAATTTTGAAGAGTCGTGCGTATGAATCGTGTGAAAATAACATGCGATTCATTGGCCGGTCCAGTAAAACTGCTGAGCGGTTGGCTTGCGTTCGCCGCACACGCTGAGGATTTGGCCTCGCGAAGCGAAATTATCAAACAAGTTTGATATTTTTCTCCCGGCCTCGCGAGGCCAAAAACTCACCAAAAACTGCCCGCACACGAGAGCTAGCCCCTGAGCTGACTGGCAATTGAGGTCGTCAGCTCAGCTGATAGCTCTCGTGTGCGCCGGGCTTAAGATAACAAAACAACCAATCAGCACATATTATTCCATGTTGTGCACCATCCAGGGTTAGATTC
Organism: Hanleya hanleyi; assembly: GCA_036873755.1. Classification (NCBI taxonomy): domain Eukaryota; kingdom Metazoa; phylum Mollusca; class Polyplacophora; order Lepidopleurida; family Hanleyidae; genus Hanleya; species Hanleya hanleyi. Next base: position 33,696 of record JAVTVY010021315.1, on the reverse strand, counting down.
AGCGATATGGTGCCCATGAGGCCTTGCTTTTCATCCATTTTCAGGGGTATCGACTTTGATTGTTGACAGGCCTCTACACTAGTATTCAAATTTGGATTGCTGAATGCGACGTTAAACCTTAATTCTCTCTCTCTCTGCTTCAAATTTGGAAATAATTTGAAGGAAGGAATAATTAATACTGTCTCATAACATTACTCATTTCTTTGGTTAGTATATTCATTTATCTTCTAAAGCAGATTGCGTCATTCATGCAATTGGGATAAAGAGAAAACAATTTCTGCCAATTTTTTTTCTTTTGTTTGTTTTTTTCTTTCTGGATACATCAGATTTAAGATATATCTTTATCAGTATTGGATATCCGTTGAAAAGCAAGGCCTGCATGGTCTCTCAACATAACGTGTGGGTCAAGGGGAATTATCAACAATTATGATTGGCTAACCCACATACTCATGCAGCTCTTGAAATTAAGTAATTTGTGCACATTAAATTTTACCATGCCATTGGGTGGGGGACTGCGGGTTCAGGATATAACTTAGGACCCAGCATAATGTAATGCTGTGAACTGAAGTACATGTATTGAGAATATCCAGTATTGACAATAAACAGGTTTCTCATTTCATTGAGTGGTTCAAGAACTTTCCAGGTAGAAGATAGAATATTGTAAACTGATCATAATATTGATTTTGAATGTTAAACTAAAATTTAGGATATCTGCACAAGTCCAAGTAATCCCTAAATCCTAGCAGTCAAATTCAAACCAGTCAAAATCCCAACCTCGCTGCGGATTGGCCTGATGAGCTGCTTCGGCACACTAACTGATTGGTTCGGTTTACTGGAAACCCCTCGAGCTATTTGTATCCAGTTCCTGCTATGGCTAACTAGCCAAGCCATTGTATCGATTGTAACCTATCGATTGATAAACTGGCTCGCGAGGATGGGTTGGCACTGATTTACGACAAACAGGAATACATGTGGTATAACAACCAATACACTATCACCAGCACAACAGCTTTCCCCTTCCGTATTCACTCTATCTTATCCCATTGTGGCCAATCAGTTGTCTTTGTAGCACGTGACTAAAATTCATTATAGTCCTTATGTGGCATGCCTGCATGTCACTAAATTTCTGTAGTATTTTTGAATTTCGGTTATAAGAAAATCAATATCAGAGTTGGTCGTCAGAGTTGATTACATGATATAAACAATTGCCCATGCATTTAATACCGCTAAAACATTAAGTAAACTGGAGGCTTACGACGATTGCGTCAGAACATTCCTTTGACTTGAATGTAATTCAAATGTGGTGTTGATATATTGTGTAAACATAAACGCTTTTCAATCACCAAATGTCGGTTGATCAGAGAGACCTTATAGACTATGCATTTGGGGATTTTTAGATGCACACTGGAAGAAAATAACAAAGAATATATAGCCATACCATGCCCCCCCTGCCCCCCCCCCCCCATGGGGGACATAAGATTAGGAGAAGAGCATATATCCTGTATAATTCCCCCGACTCTATAAGGCATGATAGACCTGGGTCCCGAGAATGCCGATACACCTGAAATAATTTTATTTAATTATGTACAAATTGCTAAACTCCAAACCAAATTGTCTTAGAGTATTCGAATGTTTCTGAATTGTATATGTTGTTTTTCAGGTCGTAAGGAGCAGGCTGTGGATATGTACAGCAGAGGTATAGAGGAGTTAGAGAGGGGCATATCAGTGGATGTATCGGGACCAGGTCAGGCTCTTGTATTCACTTTTATCTTTAATTTACGTGTTTATTGTGGGCGAATCCGCTACAGTTCGGCTCTCAACATTTTGGTAAGTGACATTTCGGCATGTGATATTTCTGCACAAACCTTTCGGCAACTTCTTTTTCCATATCTGCAATAGCTTAAGAAGACCTGTTATGAGTGGGCAAAAAACTGAATTACTTGTTTTGAGATACATGTACATAATGTACAAAAATATATGGAAGATTTGACAGAGAAACATGTACATGTACATTTGTGCATATTTGAGCAGATTTCCAATCATAATAACAGATCATGCAGAGTATTTGTAAAATCTGTAACGAATACTTATCAAGGCTGTAAACATGTCTGTTTAGTGTTACATAGTTCAATAGATGTAAATTGGACGTAAAATGCATGCATGCATTTGTCTTTCTAATGCATTGACTCGCACAATCAATTTTGACATCCAGACAACCCTACAAAATTTTACGACTTTGTTTCCCTATAGTCTCTCTATATGTTAGAAAAAAAAGTGATGTTCTTTGTTTTTATCATATTTTGGCTTGTGAACTAAAGTTGCCGAAATGTCATACCCACCACTTTGTGCCGAAATGTTGCTTAAGTTATCGAAATGTCACTTACCGAAATGTGATTCCTGATACAATTGTGGTCATTCAGGTAGATGTGTAATTTGTACATTTATCCAAGAAGTTAACAGTAACACATCCTTTTGTTGACTAAAAAAAAAAACATGAACAGAATTCTGGACAAAGATATTCTTGAAGAAGGTTAAGGAACCAAGGAAATTATGTTATATCTTATGCTCGTTCAGTAAACTTCTTGTGTCAATGTTATAATTTTGTTTCATGGCTCAAAGACCACTAATGACATTAAATGTTTTTTATTTTTTATTTTTTTTGCATGACATGCATCAAAATATCTCATTCATAGCCATTCCCAATGATTTTATACTGTTTTATCCACTTCAATCATATTGAAATTTGTCAAATCTAATAGTAATTTAGTCACAAAACTGTTTTTGATTCACTTTCACACCCGATTACTGGTGGGATAAGCCGGACTCTATGGATGCCTGGTCAGTGTTCACACATTCTGTCCAATATGTACCGTACCTCATTATCACATTGTTCACTGGCGCTTCTGGTGATTATGGAACTCCTCACCTGTCCATGATACATTACAGGTGTTTAATCATACAAACATGTATTTAATATTTGATTATGGCTGGATTTAATTTCAGGTGAAGCCTACGATAAGGCCCGACGGTTAAAGGACAAAATGTTGACGAATTTGGTGATGGCCAAAGACCGACTTGATGTGTTAGGTAAGGTCCATGTCCAGTTGCCATGGAGACCTACCACAGGTGCTAATGTGCTGACCATTGCTCATCAATCATGTGTCTGTTGTTCTATATCATAACTGTAGATACATGCACCATACATGATAGAAACACTTGTCAGTTGACTGGTAATACAAGTTTCGGGGAAAGCCGTTTTAGTATATTATTTGCAGTACAGGGATAGGCTCAGATGTTAGGAATATAGCAGTTTCGGTACAAATCAGCTTACCTATCTGGAGTATTATTGCTATTTGACAGATTTCCAGGGCGGTAAATGAAGATTGCCCCAGTAACCTTTAATAGGTTGTCTGGCCTGTTCTCATGGATAAACCTGTGTTTGGTTACTGGAAACATTAAAATTTACTTTCCCCATATTGGGGGCTGGCAAGGTTAGAGAATGGTCCAGCAGGTTAGAGAATGGTCCAGCAGGTTAGAGAATGGTCCAGCAGGTTAGAGAATGGTCCAGCAGCCTGAACAATAGGTTTCCAGTAACCTGAACAATAGGTTACTGCTTATTTCCAGCCACGATTTCCAGCACAATTCACACATAATCAACGATCTTCATATGCTATGATGGCAACCACCGAACAGGGTTGTCTCCCATTATCCCAGATGAAACAGGTTTGTCATGGCAGAAGGGGAGACAACCCTGTTTGGAGTGATGGTATAATGAGAGGCAGATGTAATCAGGATACAACTATGTTTCTTACCCGAACCAAATTCTGACACATTCTGTATATTGTCTATTACAAGTGTGTGTGATGGTGGGGGGGGTTATTGTCATCCATACCCCATTGTAAGTAACGCCCACTTATTTTTCATTCTGATGGTAAACTAATATTTGGTTCAACTGTTTGAATATTCATTTCCAGAATTACTTCCCCTACATATACTTGTACCCCTCAAGCTTATTATGCATGTGTATTTATAAATTTAATATAGTTAATCACCTGAAGAAGAAAGACCATATTACCATGATCGATTAATTGGATATTCAGTGATTTTGTTGTTGTACTTTTGTTGTAATACAGAATCTTTTATTACAATAGTCATATTTCTTACTAGTTACTAAGATTGCTTATAGATTTCTTATGTTGCTTTCAATGTGTGTTTTTATTCTACCGATAAGTTTTTTCCTCATGTCATGTTATGCAGTAGTAGTGCATGTTGGATGTTGTTATTTTACATATATTTCTTTCACTCCATGGTAGAGAAGGCAGTGCTTGAGGCTGAAGAGGAAATAACCGAATCAGAACGATCTGACAGTGTTGCACCCCTTGTCTCAAAACCTCTTGCTCCAAAAAACGGTTATTCAAAACTTAGCAATGGATCGGCATCAAGGTCCACCTCAGGTAGGGGAGCCGACTCTCAACTAACACTATGTCAATTCTCAGTACACAGTGCATGCCATATCTGTTTGCAGGGCTTCGTTTTAGCGAGAGTCATAGCTCACCTGCACGTAAATTCATGTCACTAGAGTGATTTTCAGCTTGCATAAATGGTCACATTATATTGCAACCACTTGCGTACTTTCAGATACGCTCTACTAAATATTTTGATGTGAGCTATTTTTAACTCGCGCACTATTTCTAAACACGAAGTCCTGATACATGTATGTCGACCTACTGCTTGTAGTTGTACTTGCATCCATTATGTGTGATTGTATTTTCAAAACTAGAATACAAACAAACACATAAAAACAATATCAATAGGAAACAAAGCTACAGGCAAATTGTTATTTGTTCCATCAAATTTTCCTTGAACCTTACAAAACTAAAATATTCTATTCCAACTACATGTATAACATTATAGAAAAGACGGGGTATTGCACGTCTAATACATGTTCCATACCAGAGCTTCTTAATATGTGAAATACTTTTCAGATCATCACTTCTTTTGTATGGTTTGTGCATGTAGATTCTTATTATCAATATCTTTAACTCATCTGTCTTTGTCAGAATTCTTACTGTTTTGCATAGCATTTAAAACAAGATTATTATGAGTAGTACTCTCAGTATATAAGTTAGTCACTATTTACAAACTGTGTCACAGTGAATGGGGGTGGAGGGGTAAGCTGTTTTCATACATACACAAATGTAAGATTGTATGTGTTATACAGCAATGTGAACAGATCTTGAGGTATTCATGGTAGGAAGCCAAAGCTTGCTCTACATGTACACGATTAGTGCGAGTTTCCTGTATCTTCAATGTAGGGAAACTTGAGATTTTTGGAGAGGATAAGCTAAATGTGCTCTATATGAAAGGACTGCACTAATTGTACTTCTAAATTAGTATCCATCTCTCTGAGGAAGAACAAGTCTAGTTTAGACAATTGCAGCATGTTTCCTGGTGGAAGAATTTTGCAAACAACTATCAGCTCGATCAAGTGGTTGTTTTTCTTGTAGAGCAGATTTCTCATCGAGGACGCAGGAAAATGACACCAATCCTGTAGAATGGGTGTTCAGCTGAGGCACTTAATTCTTTCCGTGAGTGGGGTGTGCACAGCAACACCCTAGTTCAATCCCATGACCTGGAGTGTGCACAACAACATCCCAGGTCAATCCCGGATGTCCCACAGGGCATTAAAGAGTACAGACAGATTGCCATAGGAGTTCACACTACATGGGGGATTTTCCGGTTGTATAAATGAATATGTGAAAATAAATAGGACTCGAAAGTTGTGATATGACTGAAATATTTTTGAAAGCAACGTTAAATCATACTCGCTCAACCTGTACTCTTTTAGCGAGCAGCAAACCCCTAAAGCCGCTGAAGTCACAGTTGATGGTCCATAAAAGTAACACATTACCCAGATCACATGGGTCAAGAATCAAGCCACAAGTGGGAGTCAGTCCTTCAGCCTCACCCCGGAGAACAAGGCCCTCGCAAACCTCTCAACCCTCAATAGACAATGTGAGTGGACAGTCAAGGAATTCTGTACTCCTTATTACCTTCAATGACGGCATGTATACTAGTTATGGTAATACTAGTTATACTAGTTACGGTAATTCCTCTAATAATTCAATCACAGGAAGTGAAATTTTCTACCTTAAAATCAGGGGGTGGTTCAATTTATTAGAACAGGTTGAAAAAAAAATGGCTCAAAATCAATCAAAAAATCCAGTATTTCTTCGTTATTTGAATGAAGGGTGATCAAATTTACTAGAACAGCTGATTGAATTTTGCCCTCAAATTTGGGGGGTGATTGAATGTTGATAGGGTGATTGAATTAATAGAGGGATTACCATATTTATGATCATACTGGTTATAATATACATGTACAGTTATAATATAGTTTCTGGAATAAAATGCCACATCAAACCCCGATAAAAGTACACTGAAAGAAGTAAAATTATCACCACAGGTGTTTGCCTACATATGCATGCAGTTCTCAGTACTAGCATGAAAATTGCATTTTTGATGATCGTTTTTCTTTTTAAATTCTCTTAGGCAAAAGATACCGCTGTACGAAAGAAAACTCTACCCGCCAACCTTAAAAATGTGGATAAAAAACTAGCTAACCTAATATTGAATGAAATAGTGGACTCTGGTCCTCCGGTAAAGTTCAATGACATTGGTAAGTGTACCATTCATAGAATAGTGTTTTTGTACCTCACAAACATGAGACATGTTTGAGGTGCAATGCGAGATTAGCTTTTAAAAGGTTGCTATCTCGATCCATGTGAAATACAGATGCAGAAATCTTCATCACTTAACTGCTTGTGTTAATGTTCGTGATGTCACATAAAAATAGCTGGCCTGACATTATTACTCTGTAACAGACAGTGTTTGGGCAGCTGGTCTGATGTGACCTCACAGTTGAATAATCATAAGGATGCCAGTTTCTAAATCTAAATTCAGCTGGTTTAGAGTATGTGAGTGTTTATCATACTTTAATAGGTTCTAATCATTTTGGCAATTGCAAATTACAGTAAAAAATAATTTTCTTGCAAATTTCTTGAAATTTCTTAGATTTTCTGAATTTCTTAAATAAAAAAATACATTGTTCCCTCTGTGATACAATGTTTATTATCACGTTTTGGGGGATAGTTTCTGGCAGTTATTGGGCATTTCCAAAAAAAAAAATATGTATATTTCCAAAGTCATGAAAGTTTATAAAATCTGTTTCAATTTTTGTCCCATCAGTAAGATCAGATGGGAGACGGATAAGAATTATTTTCTTACAATTTCTTAAAATTTTGAAAAAAATTAAGATAATAATTCTTGTCATTCCCTCATTTTAAGAAATTGGAAGGTTTTCTTATTTTTTCTTGTTTGAGAATAAAATCATATCTTACTGACAAGACCAAAATTGAAACAGATTTATAAACTTTGGAAATGACCAATAACTGCCAGAAACTATCCCCCAAAACATCATAATAATTATTGTTCGGAACTTTCTAAACATTGTATCACAGAGGGAATAATGTGTTTTCCCAAAAGAAATTTAAGAAAATCTAAGAAAATTATTTTTTACTGTGTTATGATTATGAATTATGTACATTCAAATCAATTTTATCTTGAACTGTTATTGCAATTATGTCACAAGCTAATACATGTGGTGTTGTTTTCCTTTGTAGCTGGACAGAACATTGCTAAACAGGCCTTGCAGGAAATAGTCATACTACCATCACTGCGACCAGAGGTAGGTGGACTGTCCTCAAGTGCAACTACTTACAGATTTTAATATCTATGAATGTTGTTGACAGTTCAACTTTGAACATGTACGACATTTACTAAGCATTTCATCATTGATATTTTTGCACTTCTTTTGTCATCTGCTGTAGCAATGCCGACTAACTTGTACGCAAGTTCTGTAATATGTATTTATATTCTACACGTATATGGATAAAGGCACAGACATAGAGGTTTATTAAAAATAAACAGTTCTAATCTAGGATAACTTTAGAAAAGCACTGCCTTTAAATATGTACTCAAGCATATGAACCGTCATTAAGTTGATTTGGTTTTAAACTGCAACTTCACTGAGCAGAAATTACATGCCTACAACAAGGTTGAAACAGGTGAATATTGTTTTAATTCTAGATCTAATTCAAATAATATAATTGTTTCAAAACGAGTTACAGCCTGGTTTGGCAAATGAACTCCTGGTTTGTCTTTTAGAAATTCCTCATCCTTTATTATGTAGAAGAGGAAAAATCAAGGGGGATCTGGATTATCTGTGTATTAAGCACTGGTCTTATCTTTCAGTTATTTACTGGTTTAAGATCTCCATCCAGAGGCCTGTTACTATTTGGTCCACCGGGCAACGGTAAAACTATGCTGGTGAGTTATTTATATATGTCCTTTATTTATCCTATCCTACCCTATGTTACAGTGCGTAATGACCCCCCCCCCCTCACTTTTGAGGGGGTATATAGCAGTCGCATTTTCCGTCCATGCGTCAGGAATTTCATCCTGCCCTGATCTTAGTTTCTTTTTGTAGTAGAATTCCGAAACTCCCATACTATATAATGTCCCGAACTTGTGCACTGTAATTTTATTCTGCACGTTTTCCAAATTTTCACAGATTTATCTGCCCTTACCCATATTACATTAGGAATTTTGTCCGACCCAGATCTTGGTCGCTTTTGCAGTAGAATTCCGAAACTCACTTGGTCTATGCATGATGTCAGGAAGTTCGCCGCTGTAATATTATTTTGCACGTTTTTCCGAATTTTCACAGAGTTTTAATACTCGTATTGCATTAGTGATTTTGTCCGGCCCAGATCTAGGTTGCTCTTTGTAGTAGAATTCCGAAACTCGCACAGTGTATGCTTGGATCCCGGAGTTGTGCACTGTTCAGTATTGTGCATGTTTTTCATGTTTCACCCCACCCCCCCCCTTCTCCCTAAGTGTTAAAACTGGATAAAACCCTACCTGGCACATCTCGAGTGAGTAGTTCTATTGCCATATCAGTCCTGTATGTGGGGCTTCGGGGGGTTGACTTGGGCTGTCTTTGTGCACACTGCAGGTCAGGGTAAGAATAGGCATCATCCCCTCGTAAGGGGCGACTAACTGGGCTCTCGTGGGATTCCTGGGTGTGAAAAGAGATAGGACCCTACCTGTGTGGTTTCCTGGTTTGAAAAGGAATAGGAATAGGAACCAATGACTGAAATGGTGTTGAAAGCAACGTCAAATCATATTAACTCACTCACTTATACCTCGTTTAAATTCAACTATTCTCTTGCAGGCTAAAGCTGTTGCCAACGAGTCCAATGCTACTTTCTTCAACATTAGTGCTGCAAGCTTAACATCCAAATATGTAAGTTTTCTAATTCGCATGAAAGAGGGACGAAGTGCAAACTAGCACAGTGAAACAGATAATTGAGTCTCGTTTAGTTAACAGTGGTGATATCAACACATCACATGGATGCTGTGCACTGGTGTTTGCTGTCACCTCTAGAGCCGGTTGTTCTCTCTGCCAATAAATATTGACAGTGTGAACCATCAGGAGTTGTCTCTTTCATTGAGCTATGTCGGCATTGTTTTCCTATTTATGTGTTAACAGGACTCTGTACTTACCCAGGGGTGTCCCAGTGGACATATTACTATACCATTTTTGCATGATCAGTTTAGCTAATCTTCACATATTGGGATCGTTCTTCCATCATCAGTGCTGTAATCTTCTGCTGTCAGTACAGCGGCCTCTGACTGATTCACCCAGGAAATCCTGGTTCCCGGCCACAGTCAGTCTGTATTGATTATGACTGATACAGAAATATCCTACAGAAGAATAAGCATCTTACGACACAAAACTATTTGAAAAGACCACATGATACAACCTCTGAATAAGCTATGGGAGCTGTGTCATTACGATCATCAGAGGGGTACTCTATGTGCACTTTCAAGACTGCCGGTCTGCTACCTCCTATTGTGGGAGGCCCGTTGGCCGAGTGGTTTAGATCGCCGACATACAGTGCTGGCGATTAGGTGCCTGACTCTGGAGTCGCTGGTTCGAATCCCGAACGGGAGTCAACCAATTTTTCAGCACTAGAATTTGTGTTATTCTAAGATAGTGTTATCCTAAAATAACGAAAATACTATTATTGTGGGGGTTAATTTCTACCACATATTGTCCTCTCTCATCCGTTTGGTGTGCTTTATTCTTGTCATTTTGTCTGGGTCAGCTGGACTTGATTGTATCATTTGGAACTAATTGTTTTTATTTCTAATCCATCCTCAGGTAGGTGAGGGAGAGAAGTTAGTGAGAGCCCTGTTCGGTGTGGCCAGAGCCTTGCAACCTGCCGTTATATTTATAGGTAAACACAGATGATCGACGTATTCATCATAGTGATTCATACACTACAGTTCTATTTCAGCAAGCATATGTGAAGAGATAATCAAAGACTCCTTCCAATTCATTGTATTCCAAGCAACATTATTGGACAATTCCCCCTGCCAATCAGATTGCTTGATGATTTCCTTTGACAGATTATCTTACAATACAGTGAGAGATTCAAGAGATCGGTTTGCTCGATGATGTCCTTTGATTATCTCACAATACAGTGAGATAATGATCAGATTATCAATTGAGGAACCAGATTGTGTGGTGATGTCATATGGTTATCTTACAATACAGCGAGAGATTCTTCAGAGTACCAATTGAGGAACCAGATTGATCATTGTGTCTACTGATTATGTTACAATATAGCAAGAGATTCATCAGATTGTCAACTGAGAAAACAGATTGTTTGGTGATATCTTTGATTATTCCTACGAAGTAGGCTACCATCTGCAAATTGTCCGGTAGTCAGTCAGTCAGTCAGTTAGTCAGTGAGTCCATCCGAATCCTTCCGTCGGCAAAATAAGGAGAACCGTTGATATTAGAACCTTGATATTTTGTATGAAGGTGCATTAGGGGACTGTTACCAGCAAGTTCTGAGCTGACCTACTTTTGATGAAAATTTCTGGTGATTTTTAATGAAAATCACTGGTGATTCTGACTTGGGCAGTGCCCATCTTTATATAGGCAGGATTTCAACTTGGGGCGAGGGGATTTCCAAGAGTTCAGTGCGCGTCGGAGTCCTAATGCCTACCCTACTTCATAGATCCTGTGACGTTAGTCACACTGCCATGTCTCACAATACAGTGAGATATTATTCATATTGTCAATTGAAGAACCAGATTGCTCGGTGATGGCCTTTGATTATATTACAATACAGTAAGAGATTCATCAAGTCACCAACTGAGGTACATAAGGCCAAAATTAAAAAGTAGTTTGTTTGCGGTAACGCGACCGACCCGCTGAAAATGGGAGCGACCCAAATGTTTTTTTCAGATTTTTTTTTTTTTTCTAAAGTAAAATCACGAAAAAATTATTCCCATCGTTGTTGTTGTTGTTCTCTTCCCATTGATGATCGTGCATGCCACAAACCCCACCATAACGACAACATACATTCTCCATACAGTAGTGTTGATTTGTAGTGGTAAGTTATATGCAGAAGGATCGCATCTGTTAAGAAGCGTTAACCTCATTCCCACAGCCGCGCACTGAAGTTCCTCCTGCAGCTATAGGATATGAAGTGGCCATATTTAGGAACGCGCGAAGTCCCATAGGAGCAAGGTTTGCCACAAACCAGTTCTGTATAGATCTGTTTAGTCCCGCCATCTTTTAAGCCATAATGTGAAGGATTAGCAGACAACCCATTTTGCTGTGATTCACGTAAATTAAACCTTCATTCTCTACCGTACATTTGTCTACAGGATTATCTGTCAATTCAGCCAGCTGTCAATGTCATCGCTGATAATTTTTCGTCGGTCCGCTAACACATAGGATTGCCTCCCGAAAAAAATATGTGACTAGTCTGCAGCTCATGACATGTGCTGTCGACTTAAAATTTTGACATGTTTCAGACGGACACCGTGAACAGGAGTTCTGTTCAACATATTATTAGAAGGAACTTGAAACATTGCTTTGTCGTATGGGCGAGTCGATCTGCATATCATGATATCATTGAAAGCAAACAAGGAGAAAAAAATTATTTGGGAATTTTAATCGAAAAAAAAAAAATAATAAAAAAAAAATTAAAATGCGACCTACCGACCCAACATTTTTCGCGGGCCCTTGTTACCACAAACAAACTATTTTTTAATTTTGGCCTAATAGTGAGGAAGGTGTGGCTGAAATGAGGATCGTTTTTAAATTGCTAGTGAGAAGGCCCATTTCCATGCTTGATAACACATTTGTATTTCTGTTCCCCCTACACAGATGAGGTGGACTCATTACTATGTGAAAGAAGAGAGGGAGAACATGAACACAGTAGGAGATTGAAGACTGAATTCTTGGTCGAGTTTGATGGAGTAAGTATCATATCAAACATATGGTAGTCTGATTGTGGCACTACTTTGGATAAGTCACAGTCACATGCTTTTCATGTAAATTACATGTATTTATACAAAAATCGCCCACATTTCAGACAGTGCTCTGCTGGCTTGAGAGGCCTTGCAATGGTGAGAGTAATCTGATGTAATCTTTATATCGAATTTATTAACGTAGAAAGCTAGACCTTGGATTTTGACAGGGTTGATCGGCCCAGGCCATGTGATAAACAGGTTTACAGGGCCTATTCACCAGTTGTTTGAAAGTAACTGTCAGGACTGTGAATGTGCTTGAATTGAAATCAGTCTTACTTCACATGGCAGTGTGACTAACGTCACAGGACCTACGAAGTAGGGTAGGCATTAGGACTCCGACGCGAACTGAACTCTTGGAAATCCCCACCCCCAGTTGAAATCCTGCCTATATTAAGATGCGCACAGCCCAAGTCAGAATCACCAGTGATTTTCATCAAAAATCACCAAAATATTTCATCAAAAGTGGGTCAGCTCAGAACTTGCTGGTAACAAGTCCCCTAATGCACCTTCATGCCAAAAATCAATGTTCTGATGTCAACGGTTCTCCTTATTTTGCCGGCGAAAGGATTCGGATGGACTCGCTCGCTCACTCACTCACTGACTACCGGATAATTTGCAGATGGTAGCCTAATTCATAGGAAAAATATCATTCCCATTTTCTAGACCCAAGTCTGAATTGCCATCTTCAAGTGTTCTCCATCAATCAGACGAAAATGTTGCACCATAGAAAACATTTCTTCACCAAAATCTCATCTGGAGAAAGAGTCAATATAGTATTTAAGAAAGGTTCAAGTTTAAAGATGTAATCAGCCTCAAATCTAGGCTGGGTTCGATCCCAGGCCGGGTCATACCAAAGACTTGAAAAATGAAACTTGTTGCTTCCTCGCTTACGCTCAGCATTAAGAGGATAGAACAAGGACTGGTTCGCTCGGTGTCAATATGTGACTGAGTGGGGTGTCCTGTCTGCCTACGGCATGATATTTCGGTGGGACAGCACTATAAAATGGCAGCAATAGATCTGCTCTGTTACAAGTAGGTACCCCCGCCCCTCCCCCTTCTTCCCTTCCCCGTCGTGATATAGCTGAAAAAATGTTGAAAGCGACGTTAAAACCCTATTCATTCACTCAATCAAATCTAGGCTGTAATCGATGTCTCTCAAACTCAGCAAAAGTGACATATGTTACCACAGGTACAAAATGAAACACATTTTGGCCACAAAAAAAACTAAACTTGTTTCTACCATTCACGAGAAAATAGAAGGAACTGATCTTTAAAAATAAACGGCATGGCATGCCGTTCATTTTTCCACGACCCTGTCAACAAGCGTATACAAGTGTGGTGCATTCTGCCAACGTATGCCATGCGACATTACCGAACCTTAGGCATGAGCAATGACATATTCATGAGCGTCAGTACGTCACTCATGCATGACGTCATTTTCCTTTCTGTGTACAACACACACTCAATGGCGAAACAGGCAACCCGTCGAAGCGAGATATTCTTGTATATGGCGATCCCACTATCATCAAATATAATACATATGATGCTTTAGTAATCTTCGCTTCTGAAAAACGCACAGGGGAGAGTTTACAAAATCCATCCATTTTGAGGCTGATTACATCTTTAACATTTATTAGGAGTGACATTTTCTTGATCTGAACCTGTATTGTAGGTGGCAGGTTCCTCCGAAGACAAGATATTAGTGATGGGGGCCACAAACAGACCACAGGAGCTCGATGATGCTGTTCTCAGGTAACCTATAACCATTGACCCTTTCTAACTCTTCGCAGGCGATCATGCTGGTAATTGACCGGTTAAGGTCAACCACCTCCATCTCATACATTTGTTTCTTACCCCTCAGGCAAAATTTGCCTGAAGGATATTGTTGGCATTATGTACGTCCGTACCTCTGTCCGTCCGTCTCTGATTTGTGGGTCATTCCATGAAATGGGGTCACCACTAAGTACTCACATTTAAAACCAGTGAATTTCCTAAAATATTACACCAATTTGAAAGACATTTATTCCTATTTAATGCCAGATACAAGTATATACATGGCAGTGTGACTAACGTCACAGGACCTACGAAGTACAGTAGGCATTAGGACTCGAACGCGAACTGAACTCTTGGAAATCCCCACACCCAGTTGAAATCCTGCATATATTAAGATGGGCACTGCCCAAGTCAGAATCGCCAGTGATTTTCATCAAAAATCACCAGAAATTTTCATCAAAAGTAGGTCAGCTCAGAACTTGTTGGTAACAGTCTCCTAATGCGCCTTCATTCCAAAATAAATAACACTCGCCGATTTAATTTTACAATTTTCTAATTAAAGGAAACAGATTGAATAATATAGGTTCAGTAGATTTCAAGCTTTACGTGTGAAAATACATTTACATCTCTTTAATGGTTTTCAGTGCCCTTGTACAGGATCAAAACAACTTTTTGAATCACATTATTTTCCCAACAATACGACAATTTTTTATATATATCACTATAGTAGAAAGGTAGCATTTATGTAGTTTACGGTAATTCAACTCACGACCAACACCTTCTATGCACAAGATAATAATGATTCTATGTCATTCTCCTGAGTATAACCGGTACAAAGACGAATAAATAGCATCTCTACATCACGTTGTTATCTAGATATATGAGACAACACATTTTGGGCATCGGCAATCTGATGAATGTACTATTCCGGTTTTCTTGTTTCACATTATATTCTATGGCGGTTGATCGGTGATTTTCTTCATTGATAAACGTTAAACCACCTAGCTTTAACTAATTCTGCTAGGCTGTCTTCATTCAGACTGTACAGCCTACACAGTCCACAGAAAATACACCGCACATTCTTGTACTCCCAGCCTGATCACATTTGATGGCAAGTTTAGCGGGCAGTTTAATGTCTAAGCTAGGAAATGTTCCAGGATAGTTGACAGGACACCGACCACTGTAATTTGATGTGACAAGCAGCAGAGTAGAAACCAGCCTTATCTCAGTGGGCTTGGATATAAATCACTGTTAAAAACCACAAGGCTCGATAGAGCCTCTCTCTGTGTTTGTTCCAAGGACAAGCCTTAATGACTTTTAAATCCACTGATAAGGCTTCATGGTCATAAAAGGAACATGATACTGTTAAAGGCCACATGGATGGTATGTATCTATTACAATATACTGAAGTGTTAATTATAAATCTAATTTTAATCAGAATTATTTCAGAAAAATTAATTATAAATAAATTCGATCAGCTCAGAACTTGCTGGTAACAATGCCCTAATGCACGTTCATGCCAAAAATCAAGGTTCTAATGTCAACGGTTCTCCTTATTTTGCCGACGAAAGGATTCAGATGGACTGACTCACTCACTCATTACCGGACAATTTGCGATCTGTAGCCTACTTCGTAGGAATATACATAAGATAACATCTTAGTTATATATACGCCCATTACTTTTTGAGGACCATCGGTGTCAGCATATGAGGACACCCACGGACCCCAAAAATGTGACATTGCAAACATTGCCAACATTGATGCTTTTGTTTGCACTGTGTGCATGAATTGTTAATAAATTTGACCAATAAAACAACTTAAAGTATCGATCTGGCCCTTGTCTTTCAATTTATTTCAGTTTATTTCATATCAGTCACACTTAAATGCAGGTTCTGGATGCATGAAACCCTTGAAATTCAGGTAGCGCGTTTAACGCATGGTGTCCTCTTTTGTTGCTTACCTTACCTCTTACCTGTCACCAAGAAAAGGTCATTCAGTGGTCATTCAAAACTATTCTTGAGCTGGGCGAATCTTGTCTATTATCGATCCAAATATGACAGGATTTTGATGTGTCCTTAATAGCTGTAGTGAGAATATACTTTTATATTTCGCTTTCGGGTCCACTTTCATGTGGTTACACGCACACCCTCGGCCTGCATTTTACTTATTATACGCCCGCCAAAAAGGCGGACGTATTATGTGATGGCGGTTTCCGTCCGTCTGTCCGTCCATCCGTCCGTCCGTCCGTCCCCCGTGTCCGGTCTATATCTGGAACAGTTTTCTATTTACAGTTCCAATTTTTGGTGAGTGGATACCCTACGGAGAGATGATGTGTCGCGTACAAAAATGAAGGTCGCGGTCAGAGGTCAAAGGTCACTGGCCTGAAAAACAGGAAATCAGTGAAGTGTTCGTGTCCGGTCTATATCTCTGGATGTTTTCTATTCACAGTTGCAATTTTTTTGTGAATGGATACATCAGGTGGAGACGATGTGTCGCGTACCGAAATTCAGGTCGAGGTCAGAGGTCAAAGGTCACTTGCCTAAAAATCAGGAAATCATTGATCATTGATAGTTTTCCATCTACAGTTCTAATTTTTGGCGAGTGGATGGCCTAGGGGGAAACGATGTGTTGCATGCCAAATGTAGGTCGAGGTCAGAGGTCAAAGGTCAGTGTGAATGAAAAATCAGGAAATCATAAATTTCTAATTTTTTGTGAGTGGATTCAATAGGGGAAATGAAGTGTTGCATATCAAAATATAGGTCAAGGTCGAAGGTCAAAGGTCATTGTGACCCAAAAATCAGGAAATTATTAAAAATAACATTTTTTTGTGTCAGTAGATACATTAGGGGGACTCAATGTGTCACATATTAAAATGTAGGTCAAGGTCAAATGTCAAGGTCACTGTGACCCCAAAATCGTGAAATTGTTAAAAATCTTGATTTTTTGTGTCCATTGAGAAATTACGGGGAGATGGTTTGTCATGTACCAAAATTTAGGTCAAGGTCACTGTGACTCCAGAATCAAGAAATCTTTGAAAAGTACTTTTTTTTTGTGTCAGTAGATACATTATGGGGACATGATGTGTCACGTACCAAACTGTAGGTCAAGGCCGAATATCAAGGTCACGGTGACCCCCAAAATCATGAAATTCATAAAAATCCTGATTTTTTTTGTGTCCATTGATACATTGACGGAACACGATGTGTCATGCACCAAAGTTTAGGTCAAGGTCAAAGGTAAAGGTCACTGTGACCCCAAAATCAGGAAATCATTAAGTCACATTTTCATATGCCTGTCGAAGACGAGGTCATGTAATGCGATGTTGCGTTCTGTCCATTCATCCATGCGATATCTCTAGTTTCAAGGTATGGAATGGTATCAGATACCTTACTCGCATGGCGAAGAGGAGACATACATCAATTTGTCAAATGTCAAGGTCACAGTCCCCCAGAATTGAATCAAGTTTAGCTGACTATATGTGTTAGGTTGGAATATTCAGAGTTCTCTCCCCTACATGTATATGGCATTTGTCCTGTGGAGTTGTCTCCCATGTTTGAAACAGCTACGTACATTTAGTTAAACTGTTGTGAAATAGAAACCATACATTTACTAGTTTAACGTGGAGAGGGGTCCTTTATGAACTTCATACCCGTTTATCAACTGAAGAACAAAGGTTTACTTCATCACTTTCTTCTTCCTTCATGAAAAATTCTCTCGTCTGAATGAAATCCATTTGCAGGAAAAGTACTATTTTCTTGTGTTTGACTATTGTCGATTTCACTGTGGGATATGTAAGCTCTCGGTTCTTGCTTCAAGGTCACCTAGTTTCCAAGAGTTAAGCTCATTTTAGTTTATCATTCAATTTTAGATGTGATATGTTACATTCTCAGAAGCACAAAATTGTAGACCTTTTTCCGGATTGCTAGCTACCAATTTGAATCAAGGCGATTCAACAACCTTGAAAGTTGGACCAATGTTATTCCAGATATACGGGCGTATATTGAAGCCCTTTGGGCTCTTGTTTTTTTTTTGGCATGAATTACAATGTGCAGCAATGGAATCCAATATTTGTGACATGGCTGGTCGAGCCACTTTAGAGCAGGGGCCGTATGATGACACAGTTGCATAAAATAGCGGGTAAGTAGTATCGTGCTATTTCGCGTCCTCAACAGTTACGTTTGCCACTTCGTTACATGTGTGACAAACAAATGTTGATTCCAAAAGAAAGAAAGACAAATTAAGACCAGTCTTACATATAAAATGTTCATGTGCCATGATCAGTTTGATGGTAAGAGTCCAGTGTCTGATGGCGACATAGTATGGTGATTGCACATGATGTATGCGTTATGGACAAGAAGCCATTTTCGTGTCCATGTTACACGCGCCACTTGATTGGATTGAGGCAGTCGATGCCACTAAATATGCTGACTAAGAATAGGATTAAATATTCTAACAATTTGATCATGTTTTTATTCTATTTGACACTCAAATCAACATGTTACGTGGTGAATTTTGTATATAGTTTGGTGTTCTCGTTACACGCGCAACTTCATTATTTTGTTTTTCTCCTAAATTGTGGAATATTATCTGTTTTCTTATGTTTTCCGAATCTCTGTAGGTTAATATTATCCCTGATTCAGTGCAGCCATGAATTGACATCTTTTCAAAATTGGTTTGCAGGTCACACTTTGGTACCCCCATTTCATGGAATGACCCTTGTCGTTACCACCATATCTCAAAAATGACTATGCCTAGGAATACCAAACTTACATCACACATACATATGGTCACCGAGCAGAGGCCTGTTGAAAAGCAGCGAGATTGACCGATATTTTTCCCAAGTCACCAGGTCAAATTGTGTGAATTTATCATGATTTGATAATGTTACTACCATATCTCAAGAATGACAATGCCTAGGAACAACAAACTTACTTCACATATGTATATGGTCTGGAAGCAGAAGTCGTAAAAAATTGGAGAGATTGACCTATATTGTCTGAGTCACTGGTTCAAATTTGTCCAACATAGGAGAATAATATACAGTTGGGCACTGACGACCCCCGTCGTGTTCGCGCACGACCCCCCTCACCAGCCATGCCCTTGACTGAGTCAAAGTTGTTTATTTTTTCACCTATCATGCCTATTGGTTATTAACTACTACCTTAACATATGAATTGGCCTTGGAGTATTGTCATTGTGTGTACGTATGTAATATGTCCATCTATGTCTATTATTATCACCATGGCTCAAGGATATACAGGATTACAAAACTTTAATCACAGGCATGTGATCATGGTACAGAAGCAGGTGACTGGGTTTCTGTTGCTTCAATGCATTTTGCTGAGAAACAACAGGAACTTATTAATGTGATGTCTAGCACTGTAATGTCACTTGTCTTTATGGCACCATGTAAGCGTCCTGTCTGTGTCTTGTTTGCTGTCCTCAGTGTTTTTTAGGGTGGATGGAGGGTGGATGGTTCCATGTTGCTTCAGAGATTTACTTCTTTGAAGCAACAGGAATGCAACTTGGCTGGGTGGTGCTTAGTTGGTTCATCGGGATATGACTGAAATATTGTTGAAAGCGACGTTAAATCCTATTAAGGATGTCCGCTGGTGGTAAATCAAAGTAATTAACTTTTTGAATAATGTGTGTTTGTGCATTTATAATTGTGTAATATGAGGAAAAACAAAGAAATAAATATAGGTTGGTGTGCATTTTTTAGCTGCAGGCAACGTTAAGTGGACTGACCCATGCTCAATTTGATAACCCAGAAAGCATAGGGAATAGCCCTAGTTTTGAAGCATATTCATGAAAAATTCATATAAATAGTATTTAACTTTTTCTTATATTCTAACTGTTTGCAGATAATCACTGTCTATCAAAATTTAGCAAATTGGATGGATGTTGGTGTGCAAAATTCTCGGCTAGAAGGCTTTTAAAGGAAATCCCCATCTCTTAACCTAGGAAAGGGAGATAACCCAATAGAAAAACAGGCAAAATGGCTGCCAAAGTCAAAAACCACCAGCGGACATCCTTAACTCACTCACTCATGGTACAGAAACCTTTATAAAAATTAGTCAGATTGACCTATATTTTCTGATTTACTACTAGGATAAACTGTCAGTTTTGTCACCAATTGCTTGTTTTCATCAACTGCTTGTTCTTCAACAAGTGCACTATTTTAATATCCCAAAGGCTGAGGGGTTCTCAGTGCTTTGCATGGTTAATGTCAATGAATATTTCGAAATTCCCTTAGTGAATTGAATCTTTTTGATAAGTAAAATATCCATATAAAGCTGCTACAAATCCTTGGATAGTTAAAATTCCATATTATGCAAAACTTATCCTCAAATTTAACTGAAAAGTGATTAAAAAGTGTGAATTTTGTTGAAAATTTTTACTTCCATTTTTTTTTATCACTGAATCCTTGCACCAACTGACCAAACTATGCATTTAAGATTTTTTTCACCAGGAAAAATGTTTTGCAGAAGTTATTTGCGAAACATGCTTTCTGCCAAACTGTGAGATTGATAAATTCGCAAAATTTCTAAAAGTATGATCATGAAATGAATTTCCATAATTAAAGCATGTTTTCATGTTTCAGACTAATCATTGGTAGTAAGGTTTCAAAGAATATACATCGTTAAAGTAGCAAAACTTGCACTATTGAGGTTTATTTAAAGAAAGGGTTTCATGTTAACTCCTGAATGTTGAAATGTCAATGTTTTTTTCAGAGATGCTTATAGATATTACTGTCATGTTCCAAGTATTCCATAGTATGATAACACCTCCTTTCTGTCTAAATACTTCTTAATCTGAGATCCACCAATCACGGTTACTTATTTGATAACAGTATCACTTAAGTGTGGTCCACCAATCATGGTTACTTATTTGGTAACATTCACACTTAAGTGTGATCCACTAATCACCATTACTTGTTTGGTAACATTCACACTTATAGTCCGGTAGCCACTCGCGAGAACATGTCATTCCGTAGCACCCCCCGCGTAGATTTTGTTTGACTTCTTTTTCATGAAGACCAACATCTCCCGGTCAGTTAAATACCTGATGTAGATATCTACGGTGGTGCCTAAGGTTGCTACATGCAATTGTGTGATGTTGACTGGTTTTGAAAAATTTAAAACCGGAATGGGGGTAGGGGTAATTCAGCCCTCATATTTTTATTATCCCTGTGCTTCGCAATCTGAAACTTACACAAATTTACCTCCGAATAAGGACCTTTCAGATAAACAGTCCAAATTCCTCTAGCTAATATAGCCACGTCATAGTGACATCATAAGCTCGAGAAGCCTTTGTCTCATGAATTTTGAGAAATATTTTCTCTGTTGTTTTCGCTGTAATCCATTCTTGATGATATTTGACATATAATCTTGAAAGATATATGTCTACCGTTTAATTCTAGACCAGATACGTCTTTCGACTAAGTCCCGTTTGACCTCAGCATGGATTCATATAGATGTTATCCGGTCATGACACCATTAAATCCAAATGGGGTAGGGGAGATTACCCTACCATATTTTCTTTAGTTCGCGATTTGTCATACTGAAATGCTCCACGCATTGCTTCTGGATATCGACCTGAAAGATAGAGTAATCAGACTTCCGGTAACTACTTCAGTTTCGTCGCTATGACGTCATGAATCTAGAAATTGTATTTTTCCTTTATTTGTGTCTGATTATCGCGCCTTGTTCTGTTTTTTTTTCTTTCTTTATTTCTATAAAATGTTCCGCTTATATCTGGATAGTGTTTCAAAGGGTTTCATTTGAACCAAGTGTTGTACAGAAGTAAATTAATATAATTTTGTGGGTGACAAACTAATAATCTGGCCTGAAATAAGACAGAAAACCAAAATCGGATTGATTGTGTCCCACAAAAATCGGGGTTAGTTGGAATACCTCATGTCTCTTGTTCACTCAAGGTTATATTGTGAAAACTTGGATTATAATGAATTTTGCATCAGTATACGTAACTTGAAGACAATCACAGTAAGGGATTGAGAGGAAACATTAATTGTAATGAATAAGAACGACTTTATTACTGGAGATGGTCTGTTTGCTCAATCTTGTTTGCAATGAAATATGGGTAGAATCGAAATGACGACCGTGTTGGGATGGTCTGATATCTCGGTAAACTAAGATGGTATAGGGGCCGTGAGGATACTTCATAGTCTCCACATGAACATCTGCAATAAAAGCGCGGCCGAGATACTTAGGCTACGTTCGAGAATCCACCTCATTCTTGGGTCTGAATGTGAGGTGCCGAGGGAAGCCGAGTCATATGGTGGCCTTTTAGTTGCCAGACGTCGTCAATTTTCCCCACCTTTCTGCATATCGCTCCAATGTATTACCTGTATATGGTAGGTATCTGCTGCTGGACTGTTAGTCTCCGAGGCCCGCCCCCTGTACATGTCATTCGACAAATATGTGTAGGTTTATTATTTTGGTGGGAAATTTAAGCCGTACGACGTCGGGCATTACAGGTTAGTTTTTCAGGGTATTCTTGCATTCACCATGTTTACCCCATGCTGAGACATTTACGCCATCAGGCGTCCTCGATGCTCATCCATTAACAACAAACGAGTTATTTGTTTGAGCTGATCTGTCATCACAGCGCCCGAGCTAGTGTATCTAAATCCGCTTAAGCCGGTGCTAGGGGCCGTGTGGATACTTCATATTCTTCACATGAACAGCTGCAATAACAGCGCGGCTGAGATACTAAGGCTAAGTCCACCGTATTCTCGGGTCTGAGGTCTGAATGTGAGGTGTCGAGAAAAGCTTGTGGTTGAGTCATATGGTTGCTGTTTAGCCACCAGATGTCAGTTTGTGACACCTCTTGTATATCGCTCCAATTAATCACATATATACATCTCATTTTGCTGACACTGGCCCGATATTTGCAAAAATGGACAGAAGAGGGATGCACAAATACCTGACGGCAAGATAACACAGCCTTACAACGCAACTAGATTTTAGCTAATTTTTGTTTTTGGCTATAACGTCTGAGACTGTTCAATCTGATTAAAATTAAACCCTGTCTGCTCCTCCATCTGGATATGTCGCTTGAAGGATCTAACAGGCTTGCAGTAACTCGAGTGACAACCAATCCTGAGAACACTTCATAGTGCTTTGAAGGGAACATTAATGACAGAGAAATTTTGGTTGGCTCAGTCGACTTAGACGCTGCGCTGGCGGGGTGTCTTTTCATGTTTCCGCGGTCCCGACATTGTGGCACCATAATACGTGGTAGATATATAGACTGGTCTTTGGTGTAAACATTATGGTAAACGGACACTGTGGCCCTCTCTCTTCTCCCCGACTGCAAGTGGACTAGTCCAGATGCGACCATGATGTCATAATGCTATTAAATATTCATGCTAAGGGCGCTCAGAACACCAAATTCAATTGTAATACTTAATATTCTATATTCTATATATCGACATGTACGATTGGAGAGAATTGATAGGATATTAATATATTAAGATTGGGGGTTGTTTGGATATCATTTGTTTTCACATAGTGTTCAAAAGAACAACGCATTCAGAGCGTGACTGATACTCTGGACACGACTTGGAATTCATTTGGATAAAGAATAATGATGAGTGATTTCGGAGTTTATGTATAGAACATCATTATGTCTTGCTGACATCATCGAAAACTGTTTTTCTTGTATTTATTTTATACACATTGGAATTGAGGCTAACTGTCATACGAAATAGGTCTTTCGTTATGGAATTTCGTTATGGACTGCGGCTGATTACTGAATCTTGATATCGGATCTGACACTTGCTAGTGATATAACTATTGTATTGACAAATTCATATATATTGGATCTTTTCGTCTTTTTTTCAATTACCTTTTTGATACAAAAGGACGGCATTGGAATGTTTGTTTTTGTTTGTCAATATCAATTAAGCATCACATTGTAATAGAACGCTCCCATAATGTATATCTAGCTTCAAGAATGAAACCAAAGAAACTGACAAGTATCAATTTTCGAGATATATTTATCGAATTAATTTAAATGAACTGAGTTACACATTTTCAATTTCGACCATCCACATTTTTCTTTGATGTGGATGTTATACGAATTAGGTCTTTGGATTATACACGTTGGGTGGGCACGGGTTTGTCTCACTTCATGCATCATATTTGAAAATAGTTTGATGGGATCTGCCTTTCGTCTTCTCTCAATACTTTCTGGCCTGAATCCATTCTATTCATTTCATGTAACATTCATTCATTTCATCTAGCAAGTTAACTGGTTTTCTCTAATTAGATATCGAAACATTGGCATGATTGGTGAGATTAGAAAAGTTGAATCCATCTTCTTTCTGTATGTCCATAATTTCGACATGGCACTGATGGAGTTAACAAATGCAAGCGGCAACTTTATATAGACCTGTTCTTGGTTAATAATTGACCACAAGCCAGATTAATACATGCAAGCGGCAACTTCATGTAAAGTCGTTCTTGGATAAGAGTTGAGCACTAGCAGCTAGTTGATAATCCTTAACCTAAGTCGAACAGAGTTTAACATGTGTGAAACATATTAAACACATACCATAATTAAACGTAACATTAAACGGGCGGTGAGAAACGACGCCGGAGTACTGACAAGTGGATATATTGAATGACATGACCATGCGGCCCCTATCACTGACTTGGGCGGTATTAGATACAAATATTTCAGAGCGACGATATATAGCCCTGTAACACTGACTTTGCTATAAAGAATATACATGAGAGTTCAAAACCGACATTACAGAGACTTCATTCCAGAAGTATTGGAAGTTTGATTTCTCGTTTTGCTCAACTAGTATCCAACCACAAAGTGTTAAAAGCTTGAGCTCTCTAGACCCAAGTGTGAAGAAGACATCGAAGCATAATCACCCCTACCCCCATTCCTTGTTTGTTTTTGTGTTACTTCGAGAGCATTGGGAGAAGGCATCATGCGACCTTACTCATTACCGTAGACGTCAACACCCAATTCCAAGTAAGTCATGCATTCGTGGTCTTGAATGCACACATCACGCAAAAGCTAACAGGGTAACAATACACCGTTGGAAAATTACAACAAAAGGTCCAGAAAAAAATACTTCCATGGTGATAATAACGACATAGTGACACCAACATTGAAGATAATCGGAATCGGATTGCTTTATCTGAATGATCCGTACACAGACTAAATATGTGTTCAATTTCATTGCGTTAGGATCGTGGAGAAATAAAATATTAGAACGTAATCACCCCTACCCCTATTTCGGCTTCATATTTCTCATGCTCTGGTGCCGTTTAACATGGTTATGTTGCATCCATGAAGTGCATATTAGATGGTTACACCAGGTCTAGAATTAACGAAGAGAGGATTATCTTTCACAAATACAAATCAGGCAGAATGCAAAAAGAGTTTCTGCAACTGCAAAACAAAAAATTGAGCCTCATTTCTAAAAAAAAAACGTACCCTCCAAGTTATGACGTCATCTTGACGTAAAACACGTAAAAGGCATAACTTGGATTACGTTATCTAATAGAACATTATTCAGAGGTCAGGTATGGGAAGTTACAGAAAGTTAAGTGCAAGAATAACAAAGATATACGTTCATAAATACCCCTACCCCCATCTTAGAGTTAATTTTGTCTTGTTCAGACAGCGATGAAGAAATGCATGCTGTGACCTTAGGCACCACCGTCGATGCCTACATCAGGTCTAGGACTGACCAGCAGATGATACTCGTTCATAAACAGTTGACAAACTAAATCTACGCGGGGGGTGCTACGAAAACCTTATTTAGACCCCTTTTTGCGATTTGGCTACCGGACTATTAAGTGTGATCCACTAATCACCGTTACTTATTTGGTAACATTGACACTTCAGTGTGATCCACCAATCACAGTTAATTATTTGGTAACATTGACACTTAAGTGTGATCCACCAATCACAGTTACTTATTTGATAACAGTAACACTTACGTGTGGTCCACCAATCACGGTTACTTATTTGTAACATTCACACTAGTGTGATCCACTAATCACCATTACTTATTTGGTAACATTCAAACTTAAGTGTGATCCACTAATCACGGTTACTTATTTGGTAACATTGACACTTAAGTGTGATCCACCAATCACAGTTAATTATTTGGTAACAGTGACAGTGTGATCCACCAATCACAGTTAATTATTTGGTAACATTGACACTTAAATGTGATCCACCAATCACAGTTACTTATTTGGTAACAGTGACAGTGTGATCCACCAGTCACAGTTAATTATTTGTAACTTTGACACTCAAATGTGATCCACCAATGACAGTTACTTATTTGGTAACAGTGACAGTGTGATCCACCAATCACAGTTAATTATTTGGTAACATTGACACTTAAGTGTGATCCACCAATCACAGTTACTTATTTGGTAACAGTGACACTTAAGTGTGATCCACCAATCATGGTTACTTATTTGGTAACATTGACACTTAAGGTGTGATCCGCCTATCACGGTTACTTATTTGGTAACATTGACACTTAAGGTGTGATCCGCCTATCACGGTTATTTATTTGGTAACATTGACACTTAAGGTGTGATCCGCCTATCACGGTTACTTATTTGGTAACATTGACACTTAAGTGTGATCCACCAATCACAGTTAATTATTTGGTAACAGTGACACTTAAGTGTGATCCACCAATCATGGTTACTTATTTGGTAACATTGACACTTAAGTGTGATCCACCAATCATGGTTACTTATTTGGTAACATTGACACTTAAGTGTGATCCACCAATCATGGTTACTTATTTGGTAACATTGACACTTAAGTGTGATCCTCCAATCATGGTTACTTATTTGGTAACATTGACACTTAAGTGTGATCCTCCAATCATGGTTACTTATTTGGTAACATTGACACTTATGTGTGATCCTCCAATCATGGTTACTTATTTGGTAACATTGACACTTATGTGTTATCCTCCAATCATGGTTACTTATTTGGTAACATTGACAATTATGTGTGATCCTCCAATCATGGTTACTTATTTGGTAACATTGACAATTATGTGTGATCCTCCAATCATGGTTACTTATTTGGTAACATTGACAATTATGTGTGATCCACCAATCATGGTTACTTATTTGGTAACATTGACACTTATGTGTGATCCTCCAATCATGGTTACTTATTTGGTAACATTGACACTTAAGTGTGATCCTCCAATCATGGTTACTTATTTGGTAACATTGACAATTATGTGTGATCCACCAATCATGGTTACTTATTTGGTAACATTGCCACTTATGTGTGATCCTCCAATCATGGTTACTTATTTGGTAACATTGACAATTATGTGTGATCCTCCAATCATGGTTACTTATTTGATAATATTGACACTTAAGTGTGATCCGCCTATCATAGTTAATTATTTGGTAACATTGACACTTAAGTGTGATCCGCCTATCACGGTTACTTATTTGGTAATATTGACACTTAAGTGTGATCCACCAATCACAGTACTAACAGTGCCACTTAAGTGTGATCCACCAATCATGGTTACTTATTTGGTAACAGTGACACTTAAGTGTGATCCACCAATCCTGGTTACTTATTCGGTAACATTGACAGTTAAGTGTGATCCATCAATCACGGTTACTTATTCGGTAACAGTGACACTTAAGTGTGATCCACCAATCGCAGTTACTTATTTGGTAACAGTGACACTTAAGTGTGATCCACCAATCATGGTTACTTATTTGGTAACAGTGACACTTAAGTGTGATCCACCAATCATGGTTACTTATTTGGTAACAGTGACACTTACGTGTGATCCACCAATCACGGTTACTTATTCGGTAACATTGACAGTTAAGTGTGATCCACCAGTCATGGTTACTTATTTGGTAACATTGACACTTAAGTGTGATCCACCAATCACGGTTACTTATTCGGTAACATTGACAGTTAAGTGTGATCCACCAGTCATGGTTACTTATTTGGTAACATTGACACTTAAGTGTGATCCACCTATCATGGTTACTTATTTGGTAACAGTGACGCTGAACTGTGATCCACTTCAGGGGTGTGATATTATGGGAAAATGATGGTAGTCTTCAAAGAATGCAACAGTGATCTAAAGAGACCACAAGTGGTTACCTAAAACATTTAGTTATTGTCTCAGAATGTGTGCAAGTCCTACAGATTTTACCTTATAGGTTCCCATATGTATAAGTTTGATAGCCTGGTATTGATTGCCATGCTGGTCTGAATTATGTCAGTAAAGAGATCAATTGTAGAATGCTGCATCATAACCATTGTCTTATTGTTGAATCAAACTGACAGGAGATTTGCCAAGCGGGTCTATGTGACGATGCCTGATAAGGAGACACGGAAGTGGATGATGACCCATTTATTGAAGAAACACAGTAACCCTCTCTCTGCCAGGGAACTCGATACTGTAGCCAGGTATTGTTCAGTCTGGGTTAAGGACCTTCTGCTTGTATCATAAAAACAAATTGTGCAATTTCACCAAATTTCGGCTGATATACAACTACTTCGCCTCATTCTCTTTAACTGTTATTTATTAGAAGTGAGATTTTCCCAGACAGAATGGAAATTCTGATGGAAGTTTTCCAGAAAATAATATCTTTATGCTTCACTGATAGGCACTTTCTCCACATTTTTTACCTCAAAAATGATATGTCTAAATCTGTTCCACAATAAAAAATAAAATCAGCTTCCTCAATATTCTTCAGTATGAATATATATGTGAGATGAGGTATGGTAACCTGATCTTTTGATATTTGACCAGGTTGACAGAAGGCTATTCCGGCAGTGACCTCACTTCCCTAGCCAAGGATGCTGCCCTAGGACCTATAAGAGGTACTGATTTCTCTCCACTAATATGCTCCCCCTCTAATTAGAGGGGGGGGGGGCATATAGCGATTGCTTTGTCCGTCCGGACGTCCTTCCGTCCATCTGTCCGTCCGTCCGACCGAATTTCTTGTCCGCACGATATCTCGGTTAATATGTGATGGACGGGATTGAAACTTGCATGGAATGTGTCCAGTGCCTCGTAGTTGTGCAGCGTAGAGTTTTTTCCGAGTTACGGTATAATTTTTAAGAGTTATGGCCCTTTTTCTGAAATCTCTGTGAATGGGACTTGTTCGGGCTGGATCTTGGTTAATATTGTATGGACAAGTATGAAATTTGCATGATATGTGGTCAGTGCCCCACAGTTGTGCAGCGTAAAGTTTCTCCCCATTTCGCTTATATTTTCAACGAGTTATGGCCTTTGTTCCTGAAATCTCCGTGAATTGGGACTTGTCCGGGCTGGATCTTGGTTAATATTGTATGGACAAGTATGAAATTTGCATGATATGTGGTTAGTGCCCCACAGTTGTGCAGCGTAAAGTTTCTCCCCATTTCGCTTATATTTTCAAGAGTTATGGCCCTTTGTTCCTGAAATCTCCGTAAATTGGGACTTGTCCGGGCTGGATCTTGGTTAATATTGTATGAACAATTTTGAAATTTGCAGGATATGTGGTCAGTGTCCTATAGTTTTGCAGCTTGCAGTTTCTCCACGTTTCGCATATATTTTCAAGAGTTATGGCCCTTTGTTCTTCAAGTCTTTGTGAATTGGGATTTGTCCGGCTGGATCTTGGTTAATATTGTATGGACAAGTATGGAATTTGCAGGATATGTGGTCAGTGCCCTGTAGTTGTGCAGCGTGAAGTTTCTCCGCGTTTCGCGTTTATTTTCAAGAGTTATGGCCCTTTGTTCTTGAAATCTTTGTGAATTGGGACTTGTCTGGGCTGGGTCTTGGTTAATTTTGTATGGACAAGTATGGAATTTGCATGATATGTGGTCAATGTCCCATAGTTGTGCAGCGTGAAGTTTCTCTGCTTTCGGTTATATTTTCAAGAGTTCTGGCCCTTTGTTCATCAAACCTAAGTGAATGGGATATATTTATTTTGTTCAGGCTGGATCTCGGTCCATAATCGATTTGGACTGAGAAAATGGCTATAAAATTGTTATTCTACATTCCAAAGCAGACCACATAGGTCCTGAAGTATGAAATTGCCCCCAAAAGAGTGAATTGGGTGCAAAATTCAAAGTTCGCTGATCGCTTCGTAATTTCACCACAATATACTCCCAAGGAATGTAGGTGTCATAACCAGGTCACATTTTCGGATTTGGCGAAAGCCCTGGCGACCATCTTGCATCAAAACATTGTATTATTACTTGTTGGTCGATACTTGGAATATGTATTATGTGAGGCATGCCGAAAAAAGTGACTGAAACAGAATTTTTATAATTATCCAAATTAGGCCTCCACCGACCAATACAGAACAGAACAATGGCGGGGCAGTGTTGGATTAAAGCGGAAGGGGGGAGGGGGGGGGCCTACAATTGAGCAATCTCTGATTGCTTCCTTGCTGTGTTCAGTTTGCGATTAGTGGAAACCCCACCATTAGGAAGACACAGTTAACTTATTTTCTTGTTTTAAACCTGTAATCTTTTAATCATGATTTATCTCTCCTTGGTCTTGATTAAGAGCCTATGTAATGCAATTGTGCAGTTTTTCGTGTTGTATCAGTAGTACATTAAATATTACTCAAAATACTAGTTAACTCATGAAACATTACTCTGTGAAGTCCACACCTAAAATATGGAATATTTAATGGCTGATGCCAGAGCTTTGTGTTACCCCCTTGATACCACGTTAAACATTGGGCTCAAACTAGGATGCACACAAATTAGAGAGCCAAAAAAATATAAAAAATCAAAAAAAATCTTTTTTTTTCTGGCATTGATAATCTGTGTGGACTTCTGCTCATGGAGAATTCTCATCAATTAAGCATCGTATTTGAGTCAAACCCTACCTAATAGAGGGTGAGCCCGAATTAGGGTAATCTAAAGCCATGGATTCATTATACCATATGTACATTGTATGCACATTGTTTTGCAATGTTAACCTTGATTGATAGAATGCTGTGCATCTGATTTTGGGTTGAATGGAGTAGCATCACCAATCTGTGAATACCTGATCTTTATTTCAGAACTCTCTCCCAATGAGGTTCGATCAATGGATGCTAACAAGGTAAGTTCAATCTTCACTTCATATGTTAGTGTTGAGTAAAACTGAAACCGGTCTGAATTGACCACTCGAGCGTAAGTGTTCTATAGAAGAGATGTTAAAGTTCGAGAAATATTACTGTTCCATAAAAAAGGTTACTGTGTTCCATAGAAGATATATTACAGTTCTATAGAAGATATGTTACTCTTCCATAGAAGATATAGTACAGTTCTATAGAAGATATTTTACTGTTCCATAGAAACTGTTACTGTTCCAAGATATATTACTTTTCCATAGAAGATATATTACAGTTCTATAGAAGATATTTTACTGTTCCATAGAAACTGTTACTGTTCCAAGATATATTACTTTTCCATAGAAGTTATAGTACAGTTCTATTGAAGATATGTTACGGTTCCATAGAAAATGTCACTTTTCCAGAAATGCTATATGTAACTGTTTCATAAAATATATATGAGAAAGACAGTAGAAGCTTAGAATAAATATTGAAGGTGTACAAATCTGCAGTCACAATATATTCTTCTTGAGATATGTTACTGTTCTATAAAAGATATGGTAGTATTCCAGAGATGTTTACCATGAATAGAACTTCTGGATTTACTGTTTGTACTGCAAACTATCCTCACCGTCTCTCTCTCTCTGCATCTCTTTCCACAGGTTCGAGGAATTAATTTGTCAGATTTCCAAGATTCCCTGAAGAGGATCCGGAGAAGTGTACCCGGCGACTCCTTATCCAAATATGAGGCGTGGAATAGAGAGTTTGGAGACATCACAACATAGACTACAGCAGGAGTAGTACTTAGTATGCTACACTTACCATCATAATCATAATTTTATCATTATGTTCTTCTTGTCTTCTTATGTCATCAATCTGTTAGTGTAATTATGGCACATTTGATAGTTCAGAGTAGCCAAACTTGAACATATGATGATGTGATCTCCCTTAGCTTAACATGTTATAATGTTCTATTATACAGGGTTCAATAATTAGCATGTAGTATAAACAATTACCTCAATTGAATGCATATCTTCAGTGCTTTTTTTCTGTCTCCCAACATATTGGATGCTTCAGTATGCTTGCACCTACAGCCTCAAACTTGATATATATCTTACAGACCGTTTATGTTGCTGGTCTAACCCTGGCACAGAACATTGTATTGGCTGTGATGATTGACTGTTTTATTATCTCCTCAGAAAGTAGCCTCATATGAAAATGCCACACAGTCTGCCCCATGTCGTTGTGCACACCCTCAGGTCATAGCAAGACTAGGCCTCGGCTCCTCAGACAGCTTGTCGTAAGACTCGACTGACTGGGGCACATGGGTGTGAAAAGGAATAGGACTGCCCGGGGGTAAAAAGGAATAGGACCCTACCCGGGGGTTCCCAGGTGTGAAAAAGAATAGGAGCCAAATGTTGTGATATGACTGAAATATAGTTGAAAGTAATGTTAAATCATATTCACTCACTCAACCTTGCCACACAGTCTACAGAGTAGATAAACTGAGTTCAACCGGATTTGTTCAGTAACACAACCATGGCAGTCTGTAAAATATCTCACCAATCTGGCTTGTTATTCAGGTTGCTTGGGTGTGTTTACCCATATTTGCAACATTGTAAAGCCAAGTGCCAATACGTTTGCATTTTGGAACTGGTTGTAAATGCAGTGTAATTTGTCCGCTTACAAACGCTGTTGACTCTCATCGAGCTTCCCGTCAGGGCGTGAATCACTGTCAATCAAAATATCTTCATCCGGAAGTTCATGGTTTGTTAGGAGCTTGTTCTTTCCATCTTGTGCTTGTCCTCGAGGATAGTGTCTTCCTGTCATGCGAACATCATAGATTTAAAGTTGCGAAACACAAGTTGCGCATGCCTCGGTTGCCAGTTGAGACGTTGAGAATGAAAACAAATTCTCACAATGTAACTTTGCGGGAATCCACAGGAATCCAGAGTTACCAGTTCTGTACAGATTGCTAAAATTTGAATTATTTTGCGAGAGTGCTGACAAGAAACGGATTCCTGTGGAAAAGCAAGCTCTGGGTCGGTATTCCCAGATATCGCAGTGGGATATGTTTCTGTGATTTTGTGTGCTCATCATCATTGTCTGTTTGTTTGTTTGTTCTCTTCATTGCCATATTTAATCTTAACAGCTTATGCAATGTTTTATACATGTAGTGCCATGTTTTAGGTACTGTACAAAAAGCTATAAAGTATGGAACAATCCAGCCATATCATTTGTTTCATATGTTAATTAAGCTGCTGAGCCTGAAAGCATTCAGTGCAAATTTTTACATTTCTTCCACATTCTTCTTTGTCTCTTGTTTAATTCATTTCTATTTTTTTTCTTCTCTTTT
>JAVTVY010021313.1:0-70310 GCA_036873755.1 Hanleya hanleyi | reverse complement strand
TCTATTTCCATACCCTTTTCCCACAATTCCCTGTTCGCGCATGCGCAGAATGTTGAGCACGAACGACACACTAGTCCAGGCGAATGCCCCCTCACGTATCCTTCACATTGATACCTCATACGACTCGATAGGACCACTAGTGGCCCATCCAGACCCCAAAACGTCTATTTCCATACCCTTTTCCCACAATTCCCTGTCTGCGCATGCGCAGAATGTTGACAACGGCCGAGACACTAGTCCAGGCGGATGCCCCCTCACATAGGCTTCACATTGATACCTCATACGACTCCATAGGACCACTAGGGACCCACCAAGACCCCAAAACGTCTATTTCCATACCCTTTGTCTACTGCGCATGCGCAGAATGATGATATTCCAACCCCACACCCACGTGATCGGATGCCTCCTCACATAGGCTTCACAGTGATACCTCAATCGACTCTATCGGCCCATTAGGGGCTCCCCTAGATCCGAAAACGTCTATTTCCATAACAGTTGATCTACCGCGCATGCGCAGAATGACGATATTCCAACCCCTCACCCATCCCTTCGGATGCCCCCTCACATAGGCTTCATATTGGTACCTCTCTCAGCTCCATAGGACCACTATGGCCCACCTCGACCCCAAAACGTCTATTTCCATACCCTTTGTCTACCGCGCATGCGCAGAATGACGATATTCTAACTCCACACCCACCCTGTCGGATGCCCCTTCACGACTGCTTCACATTGATACCTCATACGACCCAATCGGATAATCCATACCCCATACAGGCATTTTCCCGTATAGATTTAATATGCAAATGTTCGAATCAGGGAAGATAACCCGAAATTTGCCAAAAATCACAAAAGTGCATCAAGAGTTACCTCCCCATTGGGACTCTTCTGTGTTCGAGGTAGTTTTTGGTCTCTTGAGAAACAACGCCACCTGTTGGACGCTTCACGGGAATCAAGAGTTATCTCTCAAGTTTAAGTGCAAAAAGGCCAATGTTACCTTTTTTCACGGGACTATACTACTGTCTTCACCAAGCCCATCTTCACAAGTCCAGGTAAACCCTAAACCCTCGCAGAGATCGATACACTGGATTGAGAGGATGCACCAAGTCATGTAGCCTTCGATGGAGAATAAAAGTGCGAGATTATCATTATTTTTTGTATCGCAACAACTTGAATAAATCAACTAATCAACATCGGCGCATTTGGGGGATTCCACAGATAAATGAATTATCGGTGAATTATTGAATAACTGTTCACCACTCACAGCAAGTGGTTTGTGTGAAATCAATCAGCAATGTTTCTTTTGGAATCAAATGCTCACACACATTCACATCTGACAAAAAAATAAAGAATATCTTAGTATTCAGTAGGTTGATGAAGACGTTTAGGCTGGTACATGATCTAGGTTTATATGAATTTCGTAAAAGGACCCATCGTCAAAAAACGGTCTTTTTAGCAGAAAAATCACACCACATTTTATCATATATTAGCCTTTCTGTTCTTTCTCCAGACAACACACCAATAACACAAACGATGTGTTTTAAGGGCCAAGATAGCACCAGTTCAGCATTTAACATGGCCGGTATAGAGTTCAACCCCCCCCCCCCCACTTCCAAATGCGCTCCGCGGCTTTTGTAACGAGCGATATAACTGATATATTTTCAACTTCAAGTTCGCCAAAAATATTCATTATGATAAGCTTGATAAGCTGATATGTTTTTCAATAGTAGGGTAATTTGATGCGTATTTACCATATGTATGTATACCTGTTATCGCTGATCAAATACATACCTACGAGTTATAGTGAAATGCGAAAATCGACTTTCCAGGCAAGCGCGACACTAGAGTGAGTCACGTCTCACCGCCCTCTCCGTCTGAAACCGATTTCGAGAAGCTGGAACTGGCACGATGATGTCTAACGGCTATGTATAATACACCCCCTGTGTTGAATGGCGATGTTGTCAGCTTTGCAAAGAAGGACGTCATCCCAACCCTTGTCTTCAGTTGTGTCTCGCACTTTCCCCGTACGGTACGATATGCTGTCTCATCTGCAACGCGTAACGCTGAACTTTTTTGTCCCGGTGTGATGGATAAGAATGTCCTCGTGTCCCTTTTCATATCTTTGTCTATTGTAACCAGGGACGGACACTTATCCCCAATGTGGAGAATAGTGTTTAGCTGGGTTAGAAGATAGGGGACGGACACTCTTAGCCACCGGACATTCTTATCCTCCACACCGGCATTGCAGCAACAATTGTGTCATTAGTAGTTGCTGTACCGGCACAGCCATCTGCTTTTGCATGGTTGTGCTCATAGTTCTTCTGTACGAAACGAGAGAGAGAGCATTTCGCGTGTGTTGGCGGTCAGAAGCGAAAGAGATGTTGCCGAGGTTGCTGGTACCCGGTATCTCACAGCGGGTCGAACATTTGACCTTGTACGATGATTGGATTGGCAATACATTCAATGTGAGAAGAATTGTCCATGAACACACACACTTTCCTGGCGTATTTCAAACACGGTTGAAGTTGAAAATGAAACACTATATATTGTAGCGATAAAGCCTCGCGTAAGCTTTAGTGAAGTCCATAATCAGGTTTCAGAATAAAGATATTCAATGTGAACCGTATTCACTGAGAAAAATACTTACTACCCATCAGTAATGTCAGAATAAATACAAAGTAGTGAACTCAACACAAGTATGTCGGATTAACCAATAAACTCTTTTATTCTTTGCTGGACATATTCTATACAGTGACACAAGTGCTGTTGTTCATACCATAATAGGATTGTGTAGTGATTGAGTAGTTTATATGTTATACAATAGTATCTTTATAAATCAATGCCAAACACCTGAAACCAAATACTTATTGATGTACCGGTTGGGCCCCTTTGTGGTCCCAGAAGGATGGCTGCAGTCAAGTACTCCAATCAATGCCCCATTGATAAGCGGTGGAACCATCTGGTTTAAGATGAAATGATTGTAATTAAATATTTGATATACACCCAATGATATGCTGGGGTACCTATATGGTATCAATAGAACACCTGCAGTTGAATGCTATTGTAACTACCCAATACCTTCATGGGGTTGCCAATGACGCAAAAATGGATGACTACTGCAGCAGTGCACCCCATGTCTCCATGAGATGCTGCACTTGGACAATTAATAAATGACAGAAATTCTGCGAATTCTTTATGCTATTATCATTGGGTAAATGCAGGCTTGCTTGTCCAATATCAGTTCACGATGACAGGAGGAGGAAAGTTTTATCACACCCAACAATCTGTCATAAGCCCCATACATTCAGAGGGGTATGAGAGAAAGTGAAGTTCTAAAACAGTCAACCTTCAAGTCGGGTCTGTTATTAATAAATGGCAAATTTACCATACCTCTGTGTATCTGTATCTGTAATTTCAAGGCTGTAAGAGAGAGCTGAAATGATGTGGACACGGTCAAATATTAGGACCAAGTCCTAGATGAAATCAAATCTCCCACTTATATACACGTCAGCACCATATCCTCAAACCCAAAGTGTCAAAATCTCAAATATGCTTCAAAGTTAAAAATACTTAGTGAATTCATACAATTCTTTCAGTTCCAAACACACAATAAATGTAGTTTATAAGAATACATAATCTATTCAGAATACGCTTATAGTTTTATCTGAAACAATGTGTAATATATCTGGTTTAGAGAATACCGGTATCCAAAACAAAAATGTCAGCCTCCGAGAGATGAGGAATAAAGTCTGTGCATTTATCGCTTAGAACTGCCAAATAAGACCGAATTACACTTGCCATGTAAATGCCTATTCAAGGTAAATCATTGTTTTAACATCGAAACATCAATAATTCAAAGTAACTTCAGTAATTAGCGAGTTTCAGTTCGATCTGCAAGACGTACTGTCAATGAGTATGCAAATAACATGCAAGCTAGACTGCAGATGTCTAAGTTATAATACTCCATACTAGACAAAATATTCGCAGTGAGCTAAGGATAGACACATGACCATTTCAGAATTTATTACGCGACTATTTAGTATGTTACGCGAATTTAAAGAATAATTCAATATCAAAATACAGTTGACCTAAGTCCCAAAACTATATTCCCAACTTACAACTAGACATGTATTAAATTGTAGGACCAGTTTGCAATCCAATTCCACACAGCCATAAACATCTATGTTTCAGGAAAAAATATATATAAAACGCTAATTAGAATACCGAAAACTAACTCAGCAAGAATACAATAAAACCTGGGAATATTTGCACTTACTCAAGAAGTACACAACACATGTATATATTCATATTGCATGACGACCCACACTCGTCTCACTACCCCCCACTTAAGTGTATATCGTCCCGAATACACTTCAACTACTAAGACGAGTACACAATATTTTGGATCAAGTTATAATTAGTCCAATACCAAGTTTCTATATTGTCAAATAAAACATGAACATTGTACACAACAATTTAGAATACCAAGTAAGTTAAATAACATGCTCAAGCCCTTTAACTTATAAGCTGCTTGAAGATATCATCAAGACTTCAAATAGCGAGTAACCTTTGTACAACATAAATCACAGTTCAATACTTTTATTATAGACTATTCACAATCCCAGTGACCCCAATGACCAGAGCCTCGCCTTGGGCTATCAGGACGCTTGTTGGACCACCTGGAAGGACCTCTTGGTTAGGGACGTCTATTTGTATTGTGCGGAGGTGACCTGTTCCTATTCTCCGGACTATCGTTTCGGGGACGCTTTCCAGTGGACGATGGATCTGAACGTGCCGCAGTGTCTTCAGCTTTACCAGTAGAACTATATGGCTTCACCCCTTTTGGAAGATACCCTGCCGTTTTTTCAGTGTTGGTGACATCCACTGCTGACACCTTGTCATTTGAACAGGCTGCAATTGGTCTGCCCTCAACCCTACCGAACCCCAGTGCCTGGTCTTGCATTAATTGAAATGCCTCAGCCTGCTGTTGCATAGCAGTGGCTAACCCTACTTGAATGTCAACAGCACCTTGGAACATGGACCGGAAGGCACTGGTCTGGGTCGTCAGTGATTGGTCGATGTTTTTCATCACAGTTGTAAGATCTGTAAGACTCAACTCCAGTTTAACACCACTAGTAACATTTGTAACTTGTCCAAATGTGTCTGCGTATCCTGCATCCGCTTTACTTGCGCCGTGACTTCTCCAAGATGGATGTTGGTAGCCGTTAGTTGTGTTGCAATTGGTCTGATATCTTGTTCGGGTGGCACGGGACGTTTAGTGATGGCTGTAACGATCATGCTACCCAAGTTCTCAACAGCACCACATACAGATATTTTGAAGTCCTCGATGTCAGACACAGGGATGGTTGTTGTTTCCCGATTTTGAATGACCGGTACTGGCTCTTCTTGCTCTGCTGGCTTAATGATTTCACTGATACGTGGGGTACTCGGTAATGAGGACATAGATGATTCTAAAATGTTGTCACAGCGAAGCGATTCCAATTCCATGGCACTTGGATGTAAGTCCAACTCCGCTTCATCAGGTACGTCACACTGCTGCGTCCCATCCCGCTCCTTCACAGAATCAGCTCCTTCATTGGCAGTTATTATTACAGCAGAGACTTCCTGAACGGGATACATTCTGCTTACTGCTTTCCCATCCATGTCTCCACTGGGACCAATCTCGCCATTCGATCTAACAACTCGAAACTTCTCAAATAGGGTTAGAGTTTGGGATTTTGTTGGTATCGCTGATGTGGAATTGCGAACATCCTTCACGACTTCAGTGCCGTTTGAAACAGATACCTCTGCTTCGTCTATCTCTGTACTGATCGACTCCATTGCACTTTCGGTGAGACCTTGAATAGACTTGACGGCATTTTTTGATCTCAGTTAAGCGAGCTAACTCATCTTTTAGCTCTGGACGACTGTTGATCAAGTCCATGAACACAGACATTTCTATTGTCTGAAGAGAAACCGAGGGAGTTGTTTTAGGAAGTGAAGGAGTTGTTTCCATAACATCACTCCTAGGATGGTCTGCGTTCTCCTTCGGTGTCATTTTCAACTTTATCTCGCAGAATTTCAAAGACTGCTCATGTGTTAACGACATGGCATCTTCACTTTTGATGGTATAAGGCATCTTTGTCCCACCAATGTAGGTTCCTTCATCAAAACCAGGATGTTTCGCCTGGATATGCCTCTTGATCTCCTCTTCTTTAACACCACGTTTCCCGCAGGCTTTACAAAGGAAAGGCAACTCATCCTGTGGTAGGTGCAGCAGGACCACGTGCCTTATCATCTGCTGGCTGTCCCCCTTGTACACATACTTTGTACATTCATACACGGATCCACGCTTCTGGAGTGCTTTAATGGCACGGTCCGTCATCCTCTTCAAGGAAACTTGTGAAGCCATAATTGACTGTAATAAACCATAATAAACACTTTGTACAAAATCAGTATATCACTTGTCTTGAATTGGATAATTTATTGTAGGTTGTCATTGGCTCCCTCATGAAGTCTATTGAGTTGTTGAACCTTCCTTCTGTTTAAATTTGTTTAATACCCGTTTCTCCCATTTTAGTTTAATGTCTCCTTCATATGGTTTGAGTTTGTTGTGGTGTACTAGTCTCTTTGTGCCTTTTTCATCTAGTTGTATAATGTAATCGAGGTCATTCAGTTCCTGCAATATCAAATATGGGCCTGTGCATGGTTGTATCAATTTCTGGCTCATATCCTTTTTCCTAAGTTCTTGAAGATACCATACATATTCGCCTGGTTGGTAGATGATGTACAACGCCATCTTTGCATCATAAGTCTGTTTTTGCTGTTTCACTTTTGACTTCAGTCTCTCCCGAGCGACATCATGGGCATGTTGTAATCACTCTTTGAGTTTGTCAACGTATTCACCATATGACGTCAACTCTTCATCTCAGATTTCAACACCGTGTCAAAAAACTACTTCGGCTGGAAGTCTTACTTCTCTTCCCAACATTAACAGATTGGGTGTTAATCCAGACTTTTCATGGGGTGTTGCTCGATATGCTGCCGTAAGACATCCCAAATGTAAGTCCCAATCTCTCTGCTCACCCTTCAAATAAGCTCGAATCATTCGCACCAGTGTTCTGTTAAAGCGTTCCACCTTGCCATTACACTGTGGATGCCTTGAAGATGTCTGTGTCTTTCTAATTTCCAACAATCGACACAATTCAGCAAATAGTTAACTGCGATAATTCGACCCTTGATCCGATTGCAAATCCAGAGGGCAACCACATCTACAGATAACTTCGTTCATGATTTTCTGTGCACAGGTTACAGTCGTCTGATCTGGTACTGAAACCACCTCCACCCAATTAGTGAAGTGATCTGTAACAACTAAAATGAATCTATTTTCCCGCGGAGTTTCGGTAGTGGTCTCAAGATGTCTGTTGACAATCTATCGAGCGGTGCACCTACCCTCATATCTCCAAGGAGTGCTCGTGGCATGCGTGAAGGTGGTTTGCTAGCACCTCAAGTATCACATCTTCTGATCCAGTTTTCCACAGCATCTCTGACTCCAAACCAGTAAAATCGCCGAAGAGTCTTCTCTTTAATCTTCTTCCTACCCAAATGTCCTGACAAAACCGAGTTGTGCATGCGCTTCAATACATGCTCTCTCATTGATCGGGGTACCAAGAACTGACAGTGTTCAATACTAACATCATTGCGTACGAATCTTCGGAAAAGCACTCCATCCTTCAATGTTAGACTATCCCAGTTGTTCCAATAATGGTGGGATGTTGGACTTCTTGCACAAACTTCAGCACCAAATGATCGCTTACCACTCTCATACCATTTTACAACTGGGCCTAAATCTGGATCTTCGATTTGTTTTTTCCGCAATGTCGTCATGGAATAACCCTGTATCCATGGAGTTTCCTGAACCTTATACACGACACTTCGCCTTACCGATGCGTAAGTCTTTGTTCCGGAACGATACAATATATCTGTCAAGATCATACAGCCACCAGATCGAAAATCTGTAAGAAAATTCCAACATGTACTCCAACATGAAATTCTGTATACATCTGCCTGTCTGCTGCCATGTACGTGTTGCTCTTCCTTCTCTCCAAGATCATGCTGAGGGTTCCACCACTCATCCATATACAGATCTTCCCTGGAAAGAAAACTCAAAAGAAAGAACATGACACTGACAAGCTAAGTATACATTTTATCGATCGGGAAGGCTACTGCCTTCCATAGCTTCTGTTTCTGCTGTGGCTTGACCACTCTGTTCAGACTAAGTTGTCTCTCCCCAAGAGAGTTGTCCATATCCTGTGATTTTTTTTCTCACTTTGGACATGGTCCACAACTCAAAAATTTGTCATCAGGTGCTTCAGGACACTCACACTTCCATGGATTTGGGCATCTGGACATGCCATCTGCATTGCCATGATTCTTTCCTGCCCGATGTTCAATCTCAAAGTCAAAAGGCGATAAAATCTCGATCCATCGAGCAATTCGGTTCTTTGGCTATCGAATTACAAGCGTCTGGTCCGTCATTCATAATTCAGCCGTCGTCCATTAGAGAATATCCGCGTCCATAATCCAAAGACCTATTCCATATTTCATATAACAGTATTAGCACCAAATTCAAAAAGACAATCATAGTATACATAAACATAGGCTTGTTTCCTGCAAGAGAGAAGCGGTCAACAGTTTTCAATGATGCCGGCAAGACATCATGATGTGCCAAAAATATCAAATCCGTATCGCTGATCAGTATTCTTAATCCATAATATTCGTTGTAAAGTCGTCATCTAAAGAATGATGTATCTCAGTCACGCTTTGATTGTGACTGTTCATTTGAGTACCATGAGGATCTTGAAGTACATGGGTTC
Organism: Hanleya hanleyi; assembly: GCA_036873755.1. NCBI lineage: Eukaryota > Metazoa > Mollusca > Polyplacophora > Lepidopleurida > Hanleyidae > Hanleya > Hanleya hanleyi. Next base: position 61,437 of record JAVTVY010021313.1, on the reverse strand, counting down.
ATACGGCCCCTAGCCCCGGGTTAAGCGGAATTAGACACAAGTTACGAAACGTAACGCTATAGATCTTGCACGCTACGCTCGTATTTTGCTATCAGCATGCGATATGTATCGCCAAATTTGAGAAACTTTGAGTGGAGGCGCCTGAACAACCACTTTAATGCCCGATGATCTGTCCTCACCAGGAATTTTCGACCTAAAAGATAATGCTTGAAGTGTACTTCACTGCTAGCAGCTCTCGGTCAGTAAAGCAGTAATTCCTTTCCGCTTTATTCAGTGTTCTGCTACCATAGGAAATTACTCTCTCCATTCCGTCTTGTGTCTGTGAGAGTACAGCTCCTATGCTCACATCACATGCGTCCGTGTCTAACACAAACTGACAATCATCCTTTGGATACCCCATGATATCCGGACTGATCAGTATCTCCTTAATTCGATCAAATGAAGTCTGACACTCTGAGGTCCACTTGAAGGCGGAATTCTTTTTCGTTAGCTCAGTAAGAGGTTTGCTATCTGTGAAAAACTCTTCACAAAGCGCCTGTAATAACTGGCTAATCCTAGAACAGCACGAACTTCAGTTACATTCCTAGGTACGGGCCATTCCACTAGTTTTTTCACATTGTCTGGATTTGGTAGGATCCTCTCTTGTGAAATGATGTGACCCAAGAAAATAATTTGTCTCTTGAACAACTCACATTTGGAAGGTTTCAGCTTGAAATGTGCACTTCGAATTCTGCATAAAACTTCACGTAATCTTTTCTGGTGTTCTTCAAATGTCCTTCCAAACACAATGACATCGTCTAAGTAAATTATACACTTGGTCCACTGAAGACCACTTAAAGCTAGTTCCATCAAACGCTGGAAAGTTGCAGGTGCGTTGCTCAAACCAAAAGGCATGGTAGTGTACTCGAACAACCCATGTCTGGTAATAAATGCAGTCTTCGGTACATCCTCTTTCTTGATTGGTACCTGAATGTACGCCGAAGTCAAGTCTAGTGTTGAGAACCAAACAGCACATTCTAATGAATCCAAGCAATCTTGTGTTCGAGGAAGTGGAAATGCATCTTTACGTGTTACAGCATTCAAACGGCGATAATCGATACATGGGCGTATCGTTCCATCTTTCTTGGTTTAAGTAGTTTATTTCGAGACATGGGGGAGCGAAGTAAGCAAAGCTTATAAAAACGTCTCCCCAATAAAAAGTACAATATATCAATTGAACTTCGAAAATAAATATAAATACTTATAACAAATTAGGCGCCGAAGGAATATACAAAATGCATTTGAAGCTCATGACAGAGAGTAAACATTGTGATTTGTTTGAGACCCTGTGTGCTGTAGAGATGAATGAACACGATCAGCTTGCTGAGTACATGGTCGCTGGGCATCAAGTGTCGAAATTTTAAAGTTCAATACTTAAGAAAAACGTTTCGAATCCGCTATGAATTTTCCCAAACATACTTGAATGGTGTTGTTAGTGTGTTTGTCTTTTTCTGGATCACCGTATAATAACACTGAAGCAGGATGAACTATTAGAGAACTATATGTATTATTAAGTGTATTTACCAATACGGTTCTTTGATCGACAAACTGAGGACACTGAAAGAAAAAGTGATCGACTGTTTCGTCAAAATATCCGCAATTGCAAGTTGTTGTATTTCCCAGGAAATTATTGAACAGGTGTCTGTTAAGATTACTGCAACCATTGCGGAGGCGACACAATATTATATTTTCTTTACGTGTACATAAATAGTACCAAGACGGTGGGGTGGAGACTTGTGTCATGTTCTGCAGCTGGCGTTGAAAAATTGGCAGAGTAGAGCAGTTTGTGACTGTGTAAGGTAGTAAATTCCACTCGCGTAATGTTGCTGGATAAAATGAATTTCGGAATAGTTCCGTGCGACATCTGTAGGGGGTTAACTGTGATGCGTTTCTGATGTTGTATGGATTGCGTTCCCCATTGCGAGCTGGGAGATGAGCGTGCAAAGAGGAAGGTGTCATACCATTAATAATTTTATATAACATAATAAGTCTATGGACTTGTCGTCTGCGAGACAGCGTTTCAAATCCAGCTTCCAAATATAAGGTTTCTGAACTAACACTGCATGTGACGCCAGTTATCGTTCTGAGTGCGTCTTTTTGAATATTTTCAATTACAAGCGTCTAGTCCGTCATTCATAATCCAGCCGTCGTCCATTAGAGAATATCCGCGTCCATAATCCAAAGACCTATTCCATTTCCATATAACAGTATTAGCACCAAATTCAAAAAGACAAAAGTATACATAAACATAGGCTTGTTTCCTGCAAGAGAGAAGCGGTCAACAGTTTTCAATGATGCCGGCAAGACATCATGATGTTCCAAAAATATCAAATCCGTATCGCTGATCAGTATTCTTAATCCATAATATTCGTTATAGAGTCGTCATCTAAAAAAAGATGTATCTCAGTCACGCTTTGATTGTGACTGTTCATATGAGTACCATGAGGATCTTGAAGTACATGGGTTCATACGGCCCCTAGCCCCGGGTTAAGCGGAATTAGACACAAGTTACGAAACGTAGCGCCATAGATCTTGCACGCTACGTTCGTATTTTGCTATCAGCATGCGATATGTATCGCCAAATTTGAGAAACTTTGAGTGGAGGCGCTTGGTGGTGTAGCCCTGTTTTATAAGTTTCTGCAACAATGTTTTGTGACGTTGATTAAAATCGTCACATTTAACACAGGATCTAGCAAATGCTACTAAGCGAGATATGTATACGCCATATGCAGGTCCCACTGGAATATTACTGTCCAGAAAGGGATAGTTTACGATGTCGAAATTGTAATCATCTCTTTTGTCATAAAGTCGACGAGAGAGAATGCCCGCTTCATTTTTATAGAGGTAGAGATCTAAATAAGATGTGCCTGTAGGGCTATCTGTAGTTTCCTTCAAATCCAGTGAAGGTGGATATATATCCTTCACTGCGTCATTTATATAGCGATTATCCACAGCGAGAAGATCGTCTATATAGATATCCCAGACGACGTCTGCATATTCTAGACTCGGGCTAATAAAACTCTTATACATAATTTCAAGGCATTTACGATTAAGTATATATTTCAAACCTTTAAATATGGACAACTTGCTTTGCGCTGTTTTAAGGAGATCTTCCACGTGGTCGTTCCAGTTAGCCTTAGTGTTAAAGATCAGGCCGAGATGCTTATGACTACGTGACGGTTGAAGAGTTGAATTCTCTTTCAACTTCTGGACTTCTGATACACACTTATCAGGTCTATCAGTACAAGTTTTAACATCAGTCTTCTCTGATCCATCAGTAGCAGTGTCTTGGCTCATTTTCTTCTATCCTCGTGTCTGTATTGCTGTTCTAATACCTGCTTCTGAATCGGAGAGACCATCATCGTTTTTGTCCGGTTTTATTAGACGGACTGGTTTTCTACTCCTCCGTTCTTCAGCTTGAGTTGTCCAATTTTCTGCCTCCTTGAAGTTAACAACTTCGTAAACTGCTTCATTAATGTTACTCGGTTCCTTGATATATTCCACATGAAATCTGGCCTTTTCATCTGAAATGCCATCTAGAAACTTCCTGGGTAGATCATCTCTCCTAGTTTCTCTGTCTCGATTCGCATGTGCCTTGTCATATAATCGTTTTAGATCAGCGGCGTAATTTTCCGCACTCTCCCCTGGCTTCTGACTACGATTGCTAAACTGTGCTCCAACCCGTTTTACAGTTTCCACCTTCTTGAAGCGATGATCGAGCTCATCAACCAATAAACTGGAATTACTCCGGACTTTCCTCGGTAACAGTCCATAAACAAATTCTCCTGCTTTACCCTGAATCCTTGGTAATAACTCTCAAGTTTATCTGCAGTCGACCATCCCTTCAGAGCAGCAACATCTTCAAACCGATTAAACCAGACTTCCCAAAGTTCAAATCCTGTAAACGGAGGTAACTTTGCATTCCTGTTTCTGATTTTCGGAATAAAACTACTGACATTAGATGCATCATCATCACTTGAAGGATCACACTGTGAACTCCTAGAGATGGAATCCCTGTGTGAAGCATTATTATTATGTGAATTACTGGCTCGGACACAACGGTGTCTTTTCTGTGGAATTTTGTTCTGTTTTTCACTGTTATGACTGCCGGTATTCACAGTTGCCATGCTTACTTCCTTAATAACACCAGTTAGTGTTGTTGACAGCTCGGACATGGCTCCTTTCAGTACATTACTGACTGAATCTGCTACCTCTTTCTGTATCTGTAGCTTGTATGCATCAACACATGTTCTTGGAGGTATGGGTTCTGCCGGTTGAACAGAGGTAATTCCTATAGAATTACCAAAGTCTGTCAGAGAGCCACCATAATTCTCTATGGATAACATAGTGTTGTCGACTGGTGCTCGGAAAATATTCTCAACTGGAGTCTGTATCTTGGCTGGTGATGGGGCACCAAGTGTAATACCGTCACAATTTCGTCACCACTATCTTGGGTGTCTGCTTCACTAGCCGTTGTACCGGTTTCATCACCAAGAGGTTTAATCAGAGGGTTTCTTTTGCCTCTTCGGAGAGGTCTTCCACTATTCCCTGTCGCCATACCCAATGATTTCTGTTGTCCGTCGAACTTTGTATTTTCTCAGCAGGTTGTGAACTTCACATGGATTCGCATCAGTGGACACGTTAAAAGACGTCAAAATAATGTAGCGATAAAGCCTCGCTTAATTATCAGGTCCATAATCAGGTTTCAGAATAAAGATATTCAATGTGAACCGTATTCACTGAGAAAAATACTTACTACCCATCAGTAATGTCAGAATAAATACAAAGTAGTGAACTCAACACAAGTATGTCGGATTACCCAATGACAGGAGGAGGAAAGTTTTATCACATCCAACAATCTGTCATAAGCCCCATACATTCAGAGGGGTATGAGAGAAAGTGAAGTTCTAAAACAGTCAACCTTCAAGTCGGGTCTGTAATTAATAAATGGTATATTTACCATACCTCTGTGTATCTGTATCTGTAATTTCAAGGCTGTAAGAGAGAGCTGAAATGATGTGGACACGATCAAATATTAGGACCAAGTCCTAAATCGAATCTCGCGCTTATATACACGTCAGCACCATATCCTCAAACCCAAAGTGTCAAAATCTCAAATATGCTTCAAAGTTAAAAATACTTAGTGAATTCATACAATTCTTTCAGTTCCAAAATTCAGAATACGCTAAAAGTTTTATCTGAAACAATGTGTAATATATCTGGTTTAGAGAATATCGGTATACAAAACAAAGATGTCAGCCTCCAAGAGATGAGGAATAAAGTCTGTGGATTTATCGCTTAAAACTGCCAAATAAGACCGAACTACACTTGCCATGTAAATGCCTATTCAAGGTAAACCATTGTTTTAACATCGAAACATCAATAATTCAAAGTAACTTCAGTAATTAGCGAGTTTCAGTTCGAACTAAAAGATGTACTGTCAATGAGTATGCAAATAACATGCAAGCTAGACTGCAGATGTCTAAGTTATAATACTCAATACTAGACAAAATATTCGCAGTGAGCTAAGGATAGACAAATGACCATTTCACAATTTATTACGCGACTATTTAGTATATTACGCGAATTTAAAGAACAATTCAATATCAAAATATAGTTGACCTAAGTCCCAAAACTATATTCCCAACTTACAACTAGACATGTATTAAATTGTAGTACCAGTTTGCAATCCAATTCCACACAGCCATAAACATCTATGTTTCAGAAAAAAATATATGAACTCTCATATAAAACGCTAATTGGAATACCGAAAACTAACTCAGCAAGAATACAATAAAACCTGGGAATATCTGCACTTACTCAGGAAGTACACAACACATGTATATATTCATATTGCATGACGACCCACACTCGTCCACTGTGATATTAATGTCTCAATTAACATGAACTATGTCATTTTATTGAACTCTCTTTGAACTATTGACAACATGAGTGGCATGTGTTTTTGACAATGTGTCTTCAAAGTGGTAGGTTTGTATATAAAAGTGAGAGTTTTGAGTTCTACTTTACCTATTTGTAAACATATAAGATAAACTATAACCCTTCAAATATTTACACATAACATATAAAAAAATAAAACTTTACTAAACATTGTTTTTGTCATATGATTCTCAATTCCAAATACGACAATTGGAGCAATGTAATACTTGTAAGAGTAAGAGATGACCGAATGGATTATAGTAGGCCTATCTTTTGATTGATTGCGGCTGGTTCGAATTCCAAGATATTTCTTCAAAATCGTTCAGTAACTTAATGCATTTAATTTTTCAACTTCGTATCATGGTTACAACACATATATACATATTTGTTTGAAGAAAGATTGCATCGAAATATTTTTCATCTCAAGATATAAAATTCAGCAAATGTTACGAATTTCTCTCCACTTGTTAACTCTGTCTGATTGATTAGAGCTTCGCATCACCCAACAAAGAGCTGCATATGGGGAGAGGAGATATATTCATTGTACACTCCAAAAATGATCCTGTCAAAATCGTTGGGCCTTAAACGGTACACGGGATACTCAATTCATTGAGTGACGAATATAATCTATTTATTTTGTTTTCAGTACCGGTATTCGTCTCCTCATTCCAATTAACGTGGTTAACGTATCGGGGAAGCCACTCGGGTATGACCTAACAACATCAATTTAATTATACGAAAAATGGATGTAAAACCACAAGTGCGAATTCTTGGACTGACAGGTCGTGGTTGAGGTCCTCACCCAGGATCTATTCAATTCCACTGGAATTACGTGATCTGTTCGGAATGGACTGTTCGTTGAAGCGGTTTTTCCATCTTAACGTATGAGGTCCTTTTCATGCTGTGCTATTAACCCTACCAGGACGTTATCCCCCCCCCCCCACACCAAACTTTCTGTGCTATCTTTGGGACGACAAAACTTTGGGATCTGACACTTATATTGCCATTTTTGGCTCGTTGTAGTGGGCCTATTTATATAACCCCCAGAGCATGCAATCATGGGTAAATTCAATATGGAGACCACGTGGGTATCAGAAAACTGATGTTTGGTCATTTTTCTTCAAAGCTTCTGTTTTTCCTCGAGGAAAAGTGAGCAAAAATTATTTTATTTCCCACCAGAGTAATATTTTCTAATCATGCATCTATATCATTCAGTTTTTGCAGAGATATTACATCAATAAAAACTTCGAAAAATCAATCAAAAAATGACGTCAAAGCGGCCATATTGGCTTTTTGTTTGTTTTACATTTCCTGATAGAGCGTGGCCCAAAGGTATAGTGTGTTAAGTTTCAGTCGCCTAGCTCAAAGGGTAAAAAAATCAGAAGCGGGGGGATGGTCCCCCACCCTGGCCTGGACAGGTCTCATAATGCTCACGCCAGATAGCGTTAAAACCACAGATGAAAGGAATTATTTTACCCTAAAAGTGGAATGCTCTGTTCCTATAATAGTTCCAGATGATAATTCGGGACAACTCGGTCAGCAATTGTAAAGTAGAGATCCACACAGAAAGGTAGACTGTATAACTTGGCAAACCATTGTGGACATATTTCCTTGATTGTAACCCTCACCAAGCGATACCCCTAGATGTACAACAGAACATTATGGCTGGACTGCACAATCGGAACTGGAACTCTCTATCGAGTACGACAGTGGTTGGAAACTCCGGCTTTCACCGGAGAATACTTATGGAATCAGGCATGCGCAACATGGCAATGTGATTGTCTGCTCATGCGCAGCCATAGTGGAATTCTGAACCGAGAATGGCCGGGTTATGTTTCACCAAAGGAGACACCTGGGCCCAGTCATGTGGAATAGTGCATTGTGGGTCGATTGCGCCTATGTCAACGGAAGATGAACACTCTACCGAGAACAGCAATTCCATCAATGGATACCCCTAGCACCAGTACAACGCAATAGGGCACTGTGGGTCAACTGCGCATGTGCAATTGGAAGTGGGTTTCTCTACCGCGAGGTCTTAAAGACATCGGGGTTCACCAACGAAGACCTCTGGACACAGACATGTTCAAGACATGTGCAAGAGTGCGCAACCTCCAGTGCAGTGCTTGGTTTTCCTATAAATTTCCTATTGGTTCAGTCGTTTTATTTTAAGACAATATGCTTATATTATATTTGGAATTCAGCTCGCCGCAGGTTTGATGTCCTCGATTAGCAACTGTTTCACAGGATGTAGCAAATGCTATTAGGTGAAATGTGTACATGTATGCGCCATAGTTTCAGGAAATTTTGGAATATTTATATGTAGAATACAAGCTTCTAGTCCGTCATTCCTTATTCAGCCGTCGTCCACTAAAGAATTTCCGCGTCCATAATCCGAACACCTAATTCGTATAACAGCGTTAACAACATCTTCAAGAATAAATCATATTATACAAAAATAGGCTAGTTTCCTGGAAGACAGAAGCGGTCAACAGTTTTTAATGATGCCGGCAAGTCATCATGATGTTTCAAAGATATCAAATTCGTATCGCTGATCAGTATTCTTAATACATGTGATTGTCGTTAAAGTGGTTATCTAGAGTAGCCGTGAGTAGGACGTATCTCAGTGGCGTTTTGACTGACTGGTCATATGAAATGATCTTGAAATACATGGGTTCATACGGCCTCTAGCCCCGGGCTAAGCGGAATTATACACAATTTAGAAAACGTAACGTCATAGATCAGCATGCGATATGTTTGAGAAACTTCGAGTAGAGGCACTTGACCCTGTTTTATAGGTTTCCGCAATAATGTTTTGTGACGTTGATTAATATCTTCACATTTAACGCATGATCCAGCAAATGCTACTAGGCGAGATATGTATACGCCATATGGAGGTCCCACTGGAATATTACTGTCCAGAAAGGGATAGCCAACTATGTCGAAATTGTAATCATCTCTTTTGTCGTAAAGTCGACGAGAGAGAAGGCTCACTTCATTTTTATAGAGATATAGGTCTGAATATATGGTGTGCCATTAGGGCTATCTGTAGTTCCCTTCAAATCCAATGAAGGTGGATATATATCCTTCAATGCGCCATTTATATAGCGATTATCCACAGCGAGAAGGTCGTCTATGTAGCGACCGTTTTTTTGAAGGCGTCTGCATACAGCATATAGTTTTTGAAATACCCACATATGCTTATGGTGTATACGTGTACTTTTTTTCATCTAGTTGCATTTAAAAATACCCCGTCATGCGAAAAATGAGACTGTTGTCATACAATTAGCTAGTTCGACAAGAATTCATAACAGGATATTCGCTATAATATATAAAACCCATCCACTTTACGGATAAGTTGTTTCTTGAAACGTTCTTTTTTCGATTTTGTTTATTTTGTTTTTTATTTTTTTTATTTTGTTTTATTTTTTACCTTTGTAACCATGGAAACTTGACGAAAAGTAGAACTATTGAACCTGAAATTATGTTGGTGGAATATCTCCATCTTTACAACGTCAAATTTTATTTTTTTTTAGTCTCAGACGAAACGTTGATAAATTTGGATAACATACCGCATTCAGTCCACTTTATCCATATATTTAATATAAGAGATCAAGGCGTCCAATCAAAGTCAACGTGGGATATTGTAATGTGTCATCGCATACCGCGGTCGCATAAACGCAGGTGAAAAAATTCCTATGTGTACTTCTCTTGGCGATTGCTGTAATTTACAGCGGCATGTCCCGATAACACAGATCGGCCCCATCTGTACCAGGGTTAGGCCTATCCAGTATATAGTGGGGCGGATAACCAGTATAACACTTCAAATGGTGATACAAGCATGAAACTTGGTATAAATATCCCCATTGGATATTTATTCAAGAAAATTAATTGAGCCATCAGAAAATCCAAGATGGCGGCCATTTTCAAGATGGCCGCCAATATTAACCATTTAAATACACATACTTTATTATTATGGTGTGTTTTCGGCTCGGATTAAGCTAGCAAATCTATGACTGAGGTTCTTCCAGATAATTCCATGAATCCAATGTTTTACAATTACTCTGGAACACTCTCATGCATCAGTTAACTGGAAATCCAATATGGCGGCCATCTGCTAGTGTGGGTGCCGAATGCACCACAAATAACAATTTTAAAACCACGTGAACGACTTATCTCGCAGATTGTGACCCAGAATGCTTGATAATACATTCATGCGTATGGAATTGTATAATCTAACCACAAAAACCAAGTAGCCAGTCCATTCCCTAAACATATAACTTAGTCAGAACTCAGTAAAACACTGGTCCGGTAAGCCACATCCACAGTTTAATAGCGTAAACTCGGACTGATTTTTTCCTACTACAGTAGTAGGAAGAGGTGAATTTCTGTCACATTCTGCCGCGCCCAGAGTTATCTGTCCCTGAATAGGTGGAGTCACGTGGAGCTGAGTCACATCCGGTGACGTCACTTCCGGTTTAAAGGTCACATGTGCCCTACGGGCTATAGGGTACAGGTGTACCACACATGCTCTAAGGCGTTAGAGCTAGTTAATATAGGGCGCTAAGGCATTAAGCTAGGGCGTTAAGGCATTAAGATAGGGCGTTAAGGCGTAACGACTGGCGTTAAGGCGTTAAGATGAGGGCGTTAAGGCGTAACGACGACCGTTGATGGGCATCACTGCATTTCGATGAATTAGTGTCAATTCCATGGAATATCTAGAACAATCAGGGCTTCCGAGCTATTTCACCAGGGCGTTGAAACGTTAATCTGGACGTTGGGCAGCATATCCCAAAAACCTGCCCAGTCGACGTTCAACCGTCAACGTGGGTTATACATGCTCTGAGTGCAAACGCACATTCATCAGACATTACGATATGATGAGACACCAGAAGAATATACATGGGATTAAAGACACCGAGGAGCCCACTGAAACAGATACTGAGAATATGCCAACTGATTCTGAGAATCCATTGACTGATACCGAAACAGAGATTGTTGAGATTCTATCTACTGATATAGAGATTTTGAGCTCAGATAGTCGGGCTTACATCCCAGGGAAGTGAGGAAGAACCTACCTTCTGGGATTGTATTGTGACAGCAGCTATTAATACTCACGCTGCAACGATCGAGGACGCCGGGCAGGATAAATTATAACAAATGCGTCCTTGCATCAGGAAAACAGCCATGGCGATCTATGACCAGTATACCCTGCTACCGTTTAAAATCAAAGGCGACCCCACACACGCGTCACCTGGAAGAGAATATTAGGCTACCACCCACCAAGGCCCTGCAAAATGAGATAAAAATGCGCAAACAGCTGTTCTAGGACATGTTGCCCTCACAGTATCCAGGCTCTCCTACGACGATTAGAACAAACGGATCAGAGCGAATATGGTTGAAGACTGAACTTTCTGAAATGGCGAATTCTGATCGGACAAGAGCAGCATCTAACAGGCAAGAACGAATATGACAGATGCAGCGCCAAATTGTGGCTTCTGTTTGGACAAGAACATACCTGTGTTGTAAACATATCCAAAGCGGCTCCCCCAGCTTGGGTATGATGTAACATTGGGGAGAAAATCTATTTGAAAACTTGTCAACGAGTTGATCTTTCTTTCTTTCATCTGTCAGCGCCGTGGCGTCAAATGTTATGCTAGGCCGTTAAGGCGTTGAGATAAAGCATTGACGCGCGTTAAGATAGGAGTTAAGGCGTTGCGCGGGATTCCTCTTCTTTCGCTGCAAGTACTGCTATGCATATAACCTTGAAGTGCCTGGGGCCTATCATCATCTCCGAAACTCCCCTTTCTCTACTACTCCTCATTGCGTATGCACATGTGTGTCACCACCAGTCTGGCTCTACCAGATAAGAGCTTCAATGGGATACCACTCATGTTTGGATACAGCCTGAGGCTAGTGGTTTACAAACGACCTTATATGACCACTCATTTACTCACCATCGTTAGTGCGTCGATGCGTTAAGACGGGCGTCGAGCCCGCCTCACTAACTCACTCACTCACCCCCATTCCTCCTCCTGTTCCACTTCCTCCTCCTACTCCTCTTCCTCCATACACAACTACGCACATACGCTGAGTTAAAGCTAACATGTAGCCAGATCGAACATGGGCCGTATGAACCCATGTACTCCAAGATCCTCATGATACTCATATGAACAGTCACAATCAAAGCGTGACTGAGATACATCATTCTTTAGATGACGACTTTACAACGAATATTATGGATTAAGAATACTGATCAGCGATACGGATTTGATATTTTTGGAACATCATGATGTCTTGCCGGCATCATTGAAAACTGTTGACCGCTTCTCTCTTGCAGGAAACAAGCCTATGTTTATGTATACTATGATTGTCTTTTTGAATTTGGTGATAATACTGTTATATGGAATATGGAATAGGTCTTTGGATTATGGACGCGGATATTCTCTAATGGACGACGGCTGAATTATGAATGACGGACCAGACGCTTGTAATACTTTACCCTTCCGAATCACCCCGATTTCGCAGGCGCATATCGCTCCCAGTCTGACTGTACTCCACGAGTGCTTGACTAGTACACCTCACACGACCCATTCGGACCAATATTGGAACATCTCGACACAACGTCCATTCGAATGCCCTTTTTCCACTGCGCATGAGCAGATGAACGGTATTTCCACTACACACCCGTCCGGACGGATTCTTCCCAACGCATGCTTCAACATAACACACCGCACGACCCATTCGGACCAATATTGTTACATCTCTATCCCAGAAAGGTCAATTCCAATGTCCTTTCCCCACAATTGGCTGCCTGCGCATGCGCACCATATCCCTATACTTTCACTCCACACCAGCCCAGTCCACGAGTACTTCAAACTGATACCTCACACGACCCAATCGGATCAATAGTGGTCCACCACAAACCCAAAACGTCGACGCCGATCTGCCTATGCACGACGCATGCGCATTCAGAACTTGCGAAAATCACCTGGTGGTCACGAGACCCTACCATCGCGTTCTACATGGCAAGACAGAGAAAACAAGATGCCATAGCAAAATCCATAGCAAAATCCAAAAGAAAAAAAATGACCACCCCATTACTCCTACCCCAAACATACATTTCCTGGAGATTAACATTGAAGTACTTGGGATCTTATTTAGGGGCAGATAACTCTTGCTGGACCGTCACGTGACCGGAAGTGACCTTTGACTCAGATGTGACCTCTGACCTGGAAGTGACGTCATCGGATGGGACGTTAGCTCCATTTGACTCCACATATTCAGGGGCAGATGACTCTGTGCGCGCAAAAATGTGACAAAATTTCAACTCTCCCTACTACTAATATGGGAATTTTGGATTTTTTGAATTGCAGTTGGTTTCAGCATGTTCAGAAAATTATCAATTATGACTGACCTAACTTAAAATCGAATAACGGTACCATTTTATGTGTTGAAAGTGAAAATTAACAGAAGAAAAAGGCGGCCATCTTGAAAATGGCGGCCATCTTGAATTTTCAAGTGGCTCAATTGCTTTTCTTGAAATATGACCTAATGAGAATGGTTGTGCCAAGTTTCATGCTTGTATCACCATTTGAAGTATTGACCCCTAAAATGGCACTTATCCGCCCCACTAATAGAGATAACTTGGATTATAACACGAATGGATTCTCCCTAGTGGAATAACAGTGTACCATTCACTGTTAATTTCTGAAGGTCAATCCAATCATATTTAATAGTTCTCAAATTGCCTGCGCATTTGAATGATTAGAGAGTCATGTGCCATTTCAGCTTCTGCAAGGCGTGAAACTATCACTAAACAGTATTTCCAGGCCATTCACCGAGGAACCAGACAAGTGAGTGAGGTTTATTTTTTTTGAACATTCTCTCTGTTACAAATATTCTCTAACCAAAAACATCTTCAGAAACAAATGTGAGTGATCGTTCATGTACAAATCTGGTCTTGTGTGTGTTTGAAAATTGGACAGTGAGGGCAATTATGATTATAATTCTTAATATCTATCTGCTCTTGACGCGTTCTAATATTATATATTTCGCAATTCTAATGAGTGAAACAAGAGTTCGCCAGCTATTGTCAGATTGCAGAAAGGGAAGAAACACTATGTCCGTAAATGGCATGATACCGTCACAATTTCATTGCACTCAGATATTATATCAGACATATTTTGATCGTACCATATTGGCTTACCTAGATTGTGTCTCGACAATATACCGTCACAGTGATACCATAAACGGTCGACCGGCCATATCTTTGTTGTTTCCATTCTATAAACCCCGCCATATAAAAATATCATTACGGAGAAGATTTGGGGTAATGTACTCTCTAAAAAACAGTGTGGGACTCATTGTTGGGTGTACCCTGCTTCGTATAGAAAAAATTGTAACAGAGGTACACACAATCTAGATAAACCACGATACTACATCAAAGGAATACCATCTGATATTCTGCGAGATTCCTTAACCCTACCTGGTCTGGGGGAGGGGGGGGGGGGTAGTGAAATGAATCTTTTTTTTGCGATAAATATACGTATAATGCCGCTTCAAATCCTGAGATAGTTAGAATTCTATATTATGCAAAACATTTATGGAAATTTCACTTTTAGCTAAAAAATGACTATGCGTGGATTCTGACAAAAATTCTATTTTTATATTCATTTTCTCACAAGGAATGCTTGCACCTATGCGTTTAAGAATTTCATCATCGGCAAAATTGTTTTGTAGAAGTTATTCACAAAATCATTTTTTCTGCCGAACTGTGAGATTTTACGAATAGATATTAATGTCATATTCCAACCATCAATTTCTCATTAAAAGTGCATTCGATCATGGTAATATCAGATATTGATATACCGAACTGTGACGGTTGGTCCTAACTGATGATGCCCTGCTCAGGGGATTATCTGAAGCGATTGACACTGACTTCAGTTTGAGTCACAAAGTTCCAGGTTTCTTCGTTTCAGAGCACTAAAGGCCCATAGTTAATAACAGGAATCGTTACATTTTTCGGCGGAGTCGTGTACGCTCGCTTTGGCTAGATACTCTTCCGTTCTCTGCGCTTTTCTTCAGCCTTCCTCTGTGTTGCCTCGTTTATGACAGATCACAACCGAAATGCGGAGACCTTCGTAACCCATGACGCTATCTGACTGACAACTAGCGATTTTAAACCAATGGAATTGCATGAAGTCAGTTTATTCTGACCAAATCCACCCATGCCTAGACTCCGTATTTAGTATATGATTAAATTATATAGAAGATCTCGATGTGCTTATCATATACGAACCGGGTAATACTCGTCCTTTGAGGAAGAAATAACAACTGATGGTAAATCAAAACAAATGGTTACGCCTGTAAAATCTAGTCTGCCAATTATTTCTGCGCAATTAAAAACTTCGAAGAATACTTATTTTGCAGAAGTAGCATTTTTCACATCCCCCCATTTAAACTCCGTCACCCATTATTTTTTAAAGATATTTCTTGCTTACAAGATTTAGTTAATGTTCATGAATCTATGTAGCCTATAGACCACATAAGTAGTATATATTACTGATTTAAAGCCTTATTGACCTACTTATTTGTTCCCCCGGGTAAAATTTAAGGGGGAACCCAGGTTAAAGTATAGGAAGCGGCCATTTACGGCCTTTGACCTCTGAGGCCGTGTAGAGGTCAAGGCCGCTATAGTTCCAACAGGTGGCGTCCCCTCTTTCACCTCGAATTCCTCCGCGGTCTGGTGGTCATGCGGTCGCTGAAAAAAGCTTCCGCGGAGAAAAAGTAGTCACCAGACTTCAAATACGCTGCATGGTCCGATTGGGTCGAGTGAGGTATCAAAGTGAAGCATTCGTGAAGGGACATCCAGTCATGGATGGGTGCATGTAAAATTAGGATTTTTTCCCGAAAATATAAAAAGCAGAATACGGACTTTACCCCTAAAATAGGGGAAAACCCCTATCAACCCTAGTCAAAATGGCTAATATCGGTCCCCGGTCTTATCGGGGCCTGCCTATCAAGTCAATGGGGTGGGTGCATGTACAATTATGATTTTTTCCCGAAAATATAAAAAGTGGAATACGGACTTTACCCCTAAAATAGGGGGAAACACCTATCAACCCTGGCCAAAAGGGCTAATATCGGTCCCCGAGCTTATCGGGGCCTGTCTATCAAGTCAATAGGGTGGGTGCATGTAAAATTCGGATTGTTTTCCGAAAATATGAAAAGCTGAACTCGGACTTTACCCCTAAAATAGGTGGAAAACCCGTATCACCTCTACCCAAAAGGGCTAATATCGGTCCCCGGGCTTATTGGGACCTGCCTATCAAGTCAATGGGGTGGGTGCATGTAAAATTAGGATTTTTTCCCGAAACTATAAAAAGCGGAATACGAACTTTACCCCTAAAATAGGGGAAAACCTCTATCAACTCTAGCCAAAAGGGCTAATATCGGTCTCCGGGCTTATTGGGACCTGCCTATCAAGTCAATGGGCTGGGTGCATGCAAAATTAGGATTGTTTCCCGAAAATATAAAAAGCGGAACTCGGACTTTGACCCTACAACTGTATTATACAATATAAGGGAAATGCCTGTATGGGGGGAGGGGTGGTCAACAAAATTTGTGGGCTTTACTATGGCTTGTGGGGTCTCGTTTTTTTCGTCTCGCCAAGAACATGACAATGGGAAGGGTCCCGGAGCGAATCGGTGAAATTTTTGGGAAAAGTACCTTGTAGGCCTGTATATAGGCCTATAGGCTGGCTATATGGGGGTATAGGTTCAACCTGGGAAATTCACACACGTTCATTGTGATATGGGTTGCTTGTATTTGTTTTTCACGTCTAGTCATTTAGAACACGATGAGAAGGGTCTCGGAGCGCAACGGTGAAATTTTTGGAAAAGTACCATATAGCCCATATAGTCCCGTACTGGCTATATGGGGGTATAGGTTCAACCTTGAAAATTCACAGACGTTCATTGTGATATGGGTTGTTTGGATTTGTTTTTCACGTCTCGTCATTTAGAACACGATGGGAAGGGTCCCGGAGCGAAACGGTGACATTTTTGGAAAAGTTCACCGAGGCCTGGGTAGGCCCATAGGCCTATACTGCATGGCTATGGGGGTATAAGCCCATACGGGGTGGACGTTTTGGGGTCTAGGTGAGCCCCTAATGATCATATGATGTCGTATGAGTCTTATTTTGAAGCTCTCGTGAAGGAGCATCCGACTGGACTAATGGTTCGTCCGTTTTCAATAGTCTGCGCATGCGCAGTCTGGCCGTAGTATAGAAAGCGGGCATTTTGGGTGGTATGTGGGTGTGTGTTTGGGGTAGAGATGGACCGCTATGGGTCCGAATGGGTCGTGGAAGGTGTCAAAGTGAAGCTTGTGTGGGTTAGAGTCAGAATGGTGTGTTTTTAAGTGCAAGTCGCGTCAATCTGCCGCATGCGCAGTTGGTTGTAGTAAGTAAAGTGGCCATTTTGGGGCAGTACAGGAAGGTATTTGGGGTCGAGATGGACCATCCTTGGTCCGAATGCGTCCTGGAAGGTGTCATCTTGCAGCTCTCGGGGTGTAGACCCCGATTTGAGAGCTGCCCACGTCACCTGTGACGTCATCGGTGACGTCATCAGTACGAGTAATAGCGAAAGTGGGCATTTTGGGGCAGTGAAGGAAGGTATTTGGGGTAGAGAGGGACCATCTTTGGTCCGAATGTGTCTAGGGAAGTGTCATGTTGTACCTCTCGGGGTGTACATCCCGATTTGAGGGATGTCCGCGTCACCTGTGACGTCATCTGTGACGTCATCAGTACGAGTAGTAGCGAAAGTGGGCATTTTACGGCAGTACAGGAAGGTATTTGGGGTAGAGAGGGACCATCTTTGGTCCGAATGTGTCTAGGGAAGTATCATGTTGTAGCTCTCGGGGTGTACATCCCGATTTGAGGGCTGCCCGCGTTTCCTGTGACGTCATCGGTGACGTCATCAGTACGGGTAGTAGCGAAAGTGGGCATTTTAGGGCAGTACAGGAAGGTATTTGGGGTAGAGAGGGACCATCTTTGGTCCGAATGTGTCTAGGGAAGTATCATGTTGTAGCTCTCGGGGTGTACATCCTGATTTGAGGGAAGTCCGCGTCATCTGTGACGTCATCGATGACGTCATCAGTACGAGTAGTAGCGAAAGTGGGCATTTTGGGGCAGTGAAGAAAGGTATTTGGGATAGAGATGGACCATACTTGGTCCGAATGCGTATTATACAGTATCTGTCCTGTATTATACCAAATCTGTGCTGTATTATACTATATCTGTCCTGTATTGTACCATATATGTCCTGTATTATACCAAATCTGTGCTGTATTATACAATATTTGTCCTCTATTATACCGTAATTTGGTCACGAAGAACGTAACATTGGTCACCCTCTCTACGACCCACTTGGTGTTGGGGCGCTGTTCATAGGCCCATTGCAAGACATCCAATTGGTCCACTTTGTCCAACACGGGCTTTAGCGATGTCCGGTCAATGATGGTAAACGCTTGGTCAAATACCCGGATGTTACTGCTCGGGTAAAAGTATCGGACTTGATCTGTCTCCTTATGCTGCAGTACATAACCGAACGCCAGATTTAATTTGAAGGACGTAGTTTGGTCATTGAAGATGGCTTCCGCGTAGTTGCGTAGACGGGTGAGGCCAGTCAGCCGGAAATTGTAGAGTATATCTATCATATCATGCCGTATCATGGGCCAATGGCGCCGATAGATGTCACTCACTGGATGGGCGTCCTGTAAGAGATCGCTGGGAACATCCACCGCATCTTCCAGAAAATGTTCGTTGTTGTCAGGCGTATGACCATGGAGTGGCCCATGAATTGAACGTTCATGGCGCTGTAAATGATCCGGGCGCTGAAACGACAGTGTACATATCGTACAGCTATACCGGGCGATTCCGGCGTGCTTGGTAGCCTCATGGCGGCGCAAGTCGTGCAGACGAGTGAATGATTTCGAGCACGTAGTACAAGTGAACATCTTGGTGGTTGACAGAGTGTCTGATGAAACGGCCAGGCCGCTTCCCTTTTATAGCAAGCTAGCTGGTGATCTATTTTTAGCACAATCAGTTCAACTTGGACATTCCGTGTCTTTTCGGTAACCTCCGTGTCTTTTCGGCAACCTCCGTGTCTCTTCGATCACCTCCGTGTCTTTTCGGGCACCTCCGTGTCTCTTCGGTAACCTCCGTGACATCTTCGGTCACCACCGTGTCTCTTCGGTCACCTCCGTAACTATCCGGCTGTTCAGGTGTAAACCCCGATGTACCCGTATGGAACACACAGCTAAAGGACCCGGGTAGAAGTACCCGGATGTAGGCGCGGACGTCATTGACAAGAGCCCGGATGTACAAGAACCCGGATGTACCCGGATGTAAAAGTCCCCGGATGTAAAAGTGCCCGGATGTTTACGAATGTTCCACCATTCCGGACTTCTATCAGGTCCATGTCCAGAAGCTCTCATGTCCTGCATGTGAATAGTCATATTGTGTGTGTATGCATGTGTGTATGCGTCTGTGTGTGTGTGTGCGTGTGTGTGCGTGTGTGCGTGTGTGCGCGTGTGTATGAGTCTGTGTGTATGTGTGCATTGCGTCTGTGTGTATGTGTGTATGCGTGTATGCGTCTGTGTGTATGCGTGTGTGTGTGTATGCAACCACCACCACCACCACCATCACCACTACCACCACCACACACCACCACACACCACCACTACCACCACCACCACCGGGCGTTGACGCCCGTCAACGCCACCACCACCACCACCACCACCACCTCCACACACCACCACACCACCACACCACCACCACCACTGGGCACACATACCTGGTGCACACTGTACCCTATAGCCCGTAGGGCATAGGGTACACCAGGGTGTGGGTGCGATCGGAGCTCTTGGAGCTCAAAGCGTGTGGAGCTCAGAGCTCGGAAGTGACATTTGCATATGACCTCTGTGAGGTCACTTCCGCTTCCGTTCACGTGACCAAAACTGACCTTTGACCCCTGCGCGCAATTTTTATCCGGTATTGTTAGCGCGCGCATGGGTCAAAGGTCAGTTCGGGTCACGTGAACGGAAGCGGAAGTGACCTCACAGAGGTCATATGCAAATGTCACTTCCGAGCTCTGAGCTCCACACGCTTTGAGCTCCAAGAGCTCCGATCGGACCCACACCCTGGTGTACCCTATGCCCTACGGGCTATAGGGTACAGAGTGCACCAGGTATGTGTGCCCAGTGGTGGTGGTCGTGGTGGTGGTGTGGTGGTGTGGTGGTGTGGTGGTGTGTGGTGGTGGTGGTGGTGGTGGCGTTGACGAGCGTCAACGCCCAGTGGTGGTGGTGATAGCGGTGGTGTGTGGTGGTGGTAGTGGTGATGGTGGTGGTGGTGGTGGTTGCATACACACACACACACGCATACACACAGACGCATACTCGCATACACACATACACACAGACGCAATGCACACATACACACAGACTCATACACACGCGCACACACGCACACATACACACACACGCGTACACGCAAGCATACACACAAACACACACACACACACACACACACACACACACAGACGCATACACACATGCATACACACACAATATGACTATTCACATGCAGGACATGAGAGCTTCTGGACATGGACCTGACAGAAGTCTGGAATGGTGGAACATTCGTAAACATCCGGGCACTTTTACATCCGGGGACTTTTACATCCGGGTACATCCGGGTTCTTGTACATCCGGGCTCTTGTCAATGACGTCCGCGCCTACATCCGGGTACTTCTATCCGGGTCCTTTAGCTGTGTGTTCCATACGGGTACATCGGGGTTTACACCTGTACAGCCGGATAGTTACGGAGGTGACCGAAGAGACACGGAGGTAACCGAAGATGTCACGGAGGTGCCCGAAGAGACACGGAGGTTACCGAAGATGTCACGGAGATCACCGAAGATACACGGAGGTGACCGAAGATGTCACGGAGGTTACCGAAGATGTCACGGAGGTGCCCGAAGAGTCACGGACGTCACCGAAAAGACACGGAGGTGACCGAAGAGACACGGAGGTTGCCGAAAAGACACAGAGTTTACCGAAGAGACACGGAGGTGCCCGAATAGTCACGGACGTCACCGAAAAGACACGGAATGTCCAAGTTGAACTGATTGTGCTAAAAATAGATCACCAGCTAGCTTGCTATAAAAGGGAAGAGGCCTGGCCGTTTCATCAGACACTCTGTCAACCACCAAGATGTTCACTTGTACTACGAGCTCGAAATCATTCACTCGTCTGCACGACTTGCGCCGCCATGAGGCTACCAAGCACGCCGGAATCTCCCGGTATAGCTGTACGATATGTACACTGTCATTTCAGCGCCCGGATCATTTACAGCGCCATGAACGTTCAATTCATGGGCCACTCAAGCGTCCATGCGAAGAATGTGGTCAACTCTTCAAACGACCCAGTCAGTTAAGACGGCATGAGCGTTTGATTCATGGTCCGTCACCACGGCATGAGGGACAACTTTCCACTAAAGAGGCACCCAGGAGGGACAGACCCACTGAAGATGAACCCGGGGAGACGAATGCCACTGGTGATGCGATCACGGAGAGCCCGCCTATACCCACAGTTCAGAAGAGCCTAGATATCCAACCGGTCCCTAGCATTACTGTTCCCAGTCATACGCCTGACAACAACGAACATTTTCTGGAAGATGCGGTGGATGTTCCCAGCGATCTCTTACAGGACGCCCATCCAGTGAGTGACATCTATCGGCGCCATTGGCCCATGATACGGCACTGTTTCCTCCGTCATCGCCCTATTCAAGATATCTACAATTTCCGGCCGACTGGCCTCACCCGTCTACGCAACTACGTGGAAGCCATCTTCAATGACCAAGCTACGTCCTTCAAATTAAATCTGGCGTTCGGTTATGTACTGCAGCATAAGGAGACAGATCAAGTCCGATACTTTTACCCGAGCAGTAACATCCGGGTATTTGCCCAAGCGTTTACCATCATTAACCGGACATCGCTAAAGCCCGTGCTGGACAAAGTGGACCAATTGGATGTCTTGCAATGGGCCTATGAACAGCGCCCCAACACCAAGTGGGTCGTAGAGAGGGTGACCAATGTTACGTTCTTCGTGACCAAATTACGGAATCTTCCCATCGGGTGAATGTATTTACCCATGCACTGATAGATACTCAGAATGCACAAACAACTATCTGAGGATATGTTGCCTCAACGGTATCCTGGCCTGCCCGACGATGATTAGAATAAACGGTTCAGAGCGAACATGGCCGAAGATGGAACTTTCTGTAATGCAGACTTCTGATTGGACAAGAATACATCTAACGGACATGAACGAATATGACAAATGCAAATGGTGGCCTCTGATTGGACAAGAGTCTTCTTGAATTGTGAATATACCCAACGAGGCTCCCCCAGCTGGGTATGATGTAACATTGGGGAGAATAAACTATATGAAAAAACTTCTTGTTGTTGTTGTTCTCTCATGGTTCATCCTTGTTGTTGTTGTTGTACTCTCTCCGGTCTGTTAAGGCGTAACGACGGACGTCACTGCATTTCGAAGAATGAGTGACAATTCCATGGAATATCTAGAAAATCAGAGCTTCTGAGCTATTTCACCAGGGCGTTACTACTCGTACTGATGACGTCACCAATGACGTCACAGATGCTGCGGACATGCCTCAAATCGGGGTGTACACCCCGAGAGCTACAACATGACACCTCCCACGACGCATTCGGACCAAGTATGGTCCATCTCTACCTCAAATACCTTCCTTCACTGCCCCAAAATGCCCACTTTCGCTACTACTCGTGCTGATGACGTCATCGATGACGTCACAGATGACGCGGCTATCCCTCAAATCGGGATGTACACCCCGAGAGCTACAACATGATACTTCCCTAGACACATTCGGACCAAAGATGGTCCCTCTCTACCCCAAATACCTTCCTGTACTGCCCTAAAATGCCCACTTTCGCTACTACCCGTACTGATGACGTCACCGATGACGTCACAGGAAACGCGGGCAGCCCTCAAATCGGGATGTACACCCCGAGAGCTACAACATGATACTTCCCTAGACACATTCGGACCAAAGATGGTCCCTCTCTACCCCAAATACCTTCCTGTACTGCCCTAAAATGCCCACTTTCGCTACTACTCGTACTGATGACGTCACCGATGACGTCACAGGTGACGCGGACATCCCTCAAATCGGGATGTACACCCTGACAGCTACAACATGACACTTCCCTAGACACATTCGGACCAAAGATGATCCCTCTCTACCCCAAATACCTTCCTGGACTGCCCCAAAATGGCCACTTCACTTACTACAACCAACTGCGCATGCGCAGATTGACGCGACTTGCACTTAAAAACACAGCATTCTGACTCTAACCCACACAAGCTTCACTTTGACACCTTCCACGACCCATTCGGACCCATAGCGGTCCATCTCTACCCCAAACACACACCCACATACCACCCAAAATGCCCGCTTTCTATACTACGGCCAGACTGCGCATGCGCAGACCATTGAAAACGGACAAACCGTGTTAGGGGCTCACCTAGACCCCAAAACGTCCACCCCGTATGGGCCTATACCCCCATAGCCATGCAGTATAGGCCTATGGGCCTACCCAGGCCTCGGTGAACTTTTCCAAAAATGTCACCGTTTCGATCCGGGACCCTTCCCATCGTGTTCTAAATGACGAGACGTGAAAAACAAATCCAAACAGCCCATATCACAATGAACGTGTGTGAATTTCCCAGGTTGAACCTATACCCCCATATAGCCAGCCTATAGGCCTATATACAGGCCTACCCGGTACTTTTCCCAAAAATGTCACCGATTCGCTCCGGGACCCTTCCCATTGTCATTTTCTTGGCGAGACGAGAAAAACGAGACCCCACAAGCCATAGTAAAGCCCACAAAAAAATTTGACCACCCCTCCCCCCATACAGGCATTTTCCCTTATATTGTATAATACAGACCCCTATTGTAGGGGTAAAGTCTGAGTTCCGCTTTTTATATTTTCGGGAAACAATCCTAATTTTACATGCACCCACCCCATTGACTTGATAGGCAGGTCCCAATAAGCCCGGAGACCGATATTAGCCCTTTTGGCTAGAGTTGATAGGGGTTTTCCCCTATTTTAGGGGTAAAGTCCGTATTCCGCTTTTTATAGTTTCGGGAAAAAATCCTAATTTTACATGCACCCACCCCATTGACTTGATAGGCAGGTCCCAATAAGCCTGGGGACCGATATTAGCCCTTTTGGCTAGAGGTGATACGGGTTTTCCCCCTATTTTAGGGGTAAAGTCCGAGTTCCGCTTTTTATATTTTCGGAAAACAATCCTAATTTTACACCCTATTGACTTGATAGACAGGCCCCGATAAGCCCGCGGACAGATATTAGCCCTTTTGGCTAGGGTTGATAGGGGTTTTCCCCTAGTTTAGGGGTAAAGTCCGTATTCCGCTTTTTATAGTTTCGGGAAAAAATCCTAATTTTACATGCACCCACCCCATTGACTTGATAGGCAGGTCCCAATAAGCCCGGAGACCGATATTAGCCCTTTTGGCTAGGGTTGATAGGTTTTTCCCCCTATTTTAGGGGTAAAGTCCGTATTCCGCTTTTTATATTTTCGGGAAAAAATCCTCATTTTACATGCACCCACCCCATTGACTTGATAGGCAGGCCCCGATAAGCCCGGGGACCGATATTAGCCCTTTTGACTAGGTTTGATAGGGGTTTTCCCCTATTTTAGGGGTAAAGTCCGTATTCCGCTTTTTATATTTTCGGGAAAAAATCCTAATTTTACATGCACCCACCCATGACTGGATGCCCCTTCACGAATGCTTCACTTTGATACCTCACTCGACCCAATCGGACCATGCAGCGTATTTGAAGTCTGGGGACTACTTTTTCTCCGCGGAAGCTTTTTCCAGCGATCGCATGACCACCAGACCGCGGAGGAATTCGAGGTGAAAGAGGGGGCACCACCTGTTGGAACTATAGCTGCCTTGACCTCTACACGGCCTCAGAGGTCAAAGGCCGTAAATGACCGCTTCCTATACTTTAATCTGGGTTCCCCCTTAAATTTTACCCGGGGGAACAAATAAGTAGGTCAATAAGCCTTTAAATCAGTAATATATACTACTCACATACGAATGCCGATTCTTGAATTCTTCGGACTGTCGATACTAACTTGTTTCTATTTACAGACACAAATATGACTTTTTTGAATATGGTTTTCGCTATTACCGTTACGCTTCACCAGACGATTCATGGAACATCAGGTAAGTACACAATAAACCTAGCTCAACTAAAGACCGAACCCATTGCCAGGTTTCAGTCATACTGAGAAATTTCAGTAAGTATTTAAGGGGGACAACTCGTGTGCTCTATGCCGACCTTGGTCCGCCAGCGGACGCAGCTCAGCATATTAGATTTCCGACAATCAGAGACAACGCTAGGTGTGCACCCAACCTTGTCTGCACCAAAACAGCTGAATTAGATCACTTCCATAGTGTTTTGACTAATTTCTCATCATTTATGAAAAAATATAATTAGTATATACAGAATTTTCAATTAAAACTTTATCTTTTTGTGAGGGGTAAATAAATTTCCATTTGTTATGCAAGTGAGTGAAAAAAAAAACATTTCTTTTTATCTATTCCGTCAGTCAAGTTATCCTCCCATATATTTAACATGCATGGGGGAGAAATTCGCTGCGCTACACCTTTTAAATCAAATTTTACGTAATTTGCCAAAATCATAAACTATATTAATTTAAACCATAGGGAAGGTGATATATTATAGAAAATCTGCAGAGGTACATGTATCTCAGGAGATATATATATATATTTAGTTTATATTTGGCCCTGCTACCTCCAGCTATAGTAAAAGATCGGCTTTTGAGTCGTGAGCTTGCAGTGAGCGCGCCTGTACATCACACCTGTGTCGCAGTTTGTTTGCACATGGACGAAAAGATGCAAGTTTCAAAATCACGATTTTGTATGTGGCTCACTCCCTTTATTTTGTCTCGGGTGAATTTGTACGCATTAACTCTGGTTTCATTTGCCATGTTATTAGAGATAAAAGTAGACAGTTAATACCATAATTATCACGCTGAATGTGTAAACTTTCCACAATTTGTATGACTATGAATGATTATTTTTAATACCTATCACAATACCTTGAATGGCAGACTTGGGGTAGTACGACCTCGTACTGCTTTATTTGTTGCATGTACTCATCTGCATTGATCTTTTTTAGCAGTATACCCTGATTGATTTGCCTTTGAAAACGTGCTTTTTGAAATGTTATGATCAATCAATTTTAAATTTAGATGGCGTGTGCAGCTGCGAAGCAGCTATGTACGCCAATAACTTTACATTGAGTTTGCTTTTCTTTTTTTTAACTTTTCATTTTCAGGATTATATAAATAGTATAGAGTTGAATATCTGTGCAAGATGTTGAAGTATGAAGCAGAGAGAGCTTCCACAGACAGTATTATTATTAGATGGCGAGGCAGGTTAGAAGATTTCGAAGAGGAGAGGTACATAAATATCAACAGCAAGTACTTGTATAAATGTCACAACGACCCAATTCAATAAAAAGTTAAAAACTCATTAAAAAGGCCAATATAATATAGACAATATAAATAAGTATATCACATACATATATATACATATGTAAGCATGAGGTACTTTAAAGTTATGAAAATGCTGTTACTACCTAAATCGGCGAGTGCGTAACATAAAATTAGCAACTGCCTTAAAAACTTTATCTCCGTTTCGTTCTGGGTTAAGAACATGCTTAAACGTTGGGTTAAATACACCAAAAAGTAAAAGTTCATTAAATAACCTTTGGCGTTCATTAATATGCCGCCCGCACGTCATTAAATAATGTTGGACTGTGTCCTCCACGTCACAATGTTATGTGGACTGGACTGGACTTTTATATACCACCTACGTATACCGTTGTCTCTGATTGGCCGAAAGCTAATATGCTGAACTGCGACCGCTGGCTTTGATAATAAAGTAGAAATGCGCATCAGAGCCATGTGATTGTTGGCAGTTTTTTTACTTTTCTCAAACCTCTAAACTCACGTGAGCGTTTCCTGCTCGAGTCAGGGTGCTGACCCTCTGTGTGGAAAAAAGGAAGAGGGCATATATTTACAAAAGCCTGATAAAGCAGACTATAAGACTGCTAAAGCCTACCTTGGTATTTCACTAGCGAGCGCAACTGGAAATAAATCACGAGAGGATTGCTGATGCCAGACTGAGGACTATTTGATGCTTTTCAGTATGCTTATCGTAAGAATCATAGTGTCACCCAAGCACTCATGTATTTCAGTCTTCAGGTCATAAAGAGTAAAAGGGAAGGCAAAGCGACCTTGGCCGCGTTTATTGATCTTGAAGGCGCCTTTGACTCCAGCTGGAGAGAAAGGATCTTGTACAAGCTATACGAGTGTGGTCTCATGGGGAACTGTTCTTATACACCGTGTCATATCTTAGCAACCGAAAAGTTCGCAATCGCGTAAACAAATATGTCTCTGACTGGATGGTGATGAGAATCGGTGTTCCTCAATGCAGTGTTATTGCACCTGTTCTGTTCGTGTTTACATACATGAAATGGCCAGTCCATTCCAAACCATGTGTCATATGCTGATGACCTCACCATCTGGGTAATAGAAATCGAACAACGGCCACACATGTGATGGAAGGCCTTCTGGAGTTCATTGTGCAATGGTGCAAAACTTTTTTGTTTTGGAGATCATTGGAGAATGATTATTAATATGATCAAAACAGAGTTAATGTTCCTCGATGGCAATACAGCAGCTATCGCCATAAACCTTGAAGCTTCTCCTCTGAGTCCTCTTTGATGAAAATTTCAACTCTGCAGCACATGTTGACAGTATCTGTGGCTCGACAGCAGTGAGTGCCCTGAACAAAACTGCTCAGTGCAGCTTGCGCTGAAACTGTATGCCTCCTACCCGATTTGATGTGCTTCATCCAACCAAAATCTTCTTGACCCTTTCTTGCCAGGGCTTTTTGGAACGTATCCTGGCCTAGTGGGGGGGGGGGGGGCGAAATGGCCGCCCCTAATTATTTTTCTTACCCCTTGAGCTAGGGAGCTGAAACCTGATATTCCTTTACAAAATGTTAAAGAAGGATCTGGGCAGTATTCTGTCAGACAACTTGAATTTTAAATCCCACATTGAATCCGTGATAAGCAGGGCGCGTAAAATGTACGGATTTCTGAGAAGGAACTGTCAATCCTGTCAATGTAGCTGCCATAAAATTTTTGTACATTTCTCTGGTGAGAAGCAGAATAGAATAAGCTTGCGAAATTTGGTCGCCCAGTCAAAAAACGCTGGTTTCAAGGATTGACAGTGTCCAGCGGAAGTTCTTAAAATTTTTATGTTTTAAGCCTTTACTAGTTATAACTCCTTTTCCTATGAATCTTTATATAAGCATTTTAGACGTCCATCATTAGAAAATAGACGTATGTATTACGACTTGTCATTTTAATTGCATATATCTCACCAGCCGGGTAACATACAGAGTCCCGAGGAGCAATACTCGTCAGAAATTTACCTTTTATCAGCCGTCATCTCCTGTATCTATACGACAACACAGTATTTTAATCCGGGCTCAAAATGCTTTTAACCAGCTTCAGTCGAAATCAGACTTGGATACTTTTACTTCGCTGAATTCTTTTAAATTACGGTGCAAATCTATACTTTTCTGATATATCGTTTAAGACACGCTTTGTTTATATTCTCTTATATTGGACTCTTTCGTAATTATGGGAGGTGATAGTGTAACCTTTTATGTATTTTAAGCCCATGTAAATTTGATTTGATATGCCATTTAGTTATTGTTAATCTTATTAATTTTTATGAAATTTAACGTTGTATTATCGTCTCTGCTACTGGGTCCTATGGATCTGTTGAGATTGATGTGAAATACACATAAACATAAACTTACCACACCATACCCTTGGGTCAAGCTCTACCAGAAAATGTACAAAAAAAATCCGACATGGGCGCTTCGATGACGTCACAGTGACGTCATTTTCAAAAACGACATTTTTTGGTCGATTTTTCGGTCAGATTTTCCGAATTTTTTATTTATGCAATTTCTTCGCAAAAACTGCATGATGAATTAGTAAGTACTAATGTGATGTGACGTAAAATAGTTTTTGCCCACTTTTCATCGCGGAAAAGCAGAAATTTTGAAGAAATATGATAAAAACAGCACTTTCTGGGTAGCCCCACGTGGCCGCCATCTTGAATTTACCCATGATCCTTTGCTTGGAGGGTTATGCAAATAGGCTCAAAATGACCCCAATGCGATAAAGTCAAGGAGTTTCAGCTCTCCATTCTTGTAGTGTAGGGTTTAAATTAGTCATAGATAACACGTTAATTATTCAAATTAAGATCATTTTAGGGTAACTTTTTGGTGAATGAGGGCAAAAATGGGTACAAATCGGTTATGAATTGATATCCACAATAGCAATTGTTACGAATGGGTAGACAGGCGGAATGAGTTGTTTGTAGGCATAATAACCATTTTATAACGATTATATTGTCTGTTAATGATTATTTTACTATCTTACGATTGTACGAATAGAGCCAAACTATGCCCGTAAATAGTCAGATCGATCTGTTTTGTGAAGGGCTTGGCTTTGAGAAATTGCAACTGTCAGCTCCATGTAATCACAATACCTTGAATTATGAGAGCAAAATGAGAATATGAGTCTCAGATGAACCCACATGGTCACCATTTTGAATTTAATAATTGTATTCTCAGCTGAAGATTATGCCAACAGAATAAAAATGGGCATAATGTAATAAGCTATGGCGTTATTCTGCTCAATTTAAACAAGATTGTACCTAGAATAAAAAATATTCTAACAGTAACATGAAAAAAGAAGAATTTCTGGATGAATCTTTATGGTCGCCATTTCGAATTTAACAATCATTTTTAATCCGACGACTAAACAAATAGATTCAAAATGGGCAAAATGTATCTGGCTATGATATGAGACCCTTCGATTTTGATAAATTTGCGCAATCAACAAATATTAATGCCTTGATGTAGACGAGCAACATGGAAAAACAGGAGATTCAGACAGCCCCACACAACTGCCATATTGAATTTCAACGTCGTATTTTGATCTTGGGAATATGCAAGTAGATTCAAAATGGGGGTAAGTTGTTAGGCTATGCTAAGGGATCACTCTGTTTTGATACATTTGTGTACAATGAGCGAAGAATAGTGCCTTGAAGTACACGAGCAACATGAAAAAATATGTTTTTCAGATGACCCCATATGGCCACCATTTTGAATTTGGCCAACAAATGTTGATCTTAGAGATACGCACATGGATTCAAAAAGAGCCCAGGTTGTTGGACTATGCTTGGAGATCCCATCGTTTTGATAAATTTGCATGATGATTTAAGGAATAATGCCTTGAACTATAGCAGCAACGGCCGAAACTGTGATTTTTCAGATGGCCCCATACGGCCGCCATTTTGAATTTGACCATAAAATCTTGATCTTAGAGATATGTAAATAGATTCAAAATGGACATAGGATGTTAGGCTATGCATAAAGATCCCTCAGTTTTGAAAATTTGCTCAGTGAGGTAAGAATAATGCCTTGAACTACATGAGCAACAGGAAATAGTGTGATTTCCAGATGACCCCATATGGACGCTATTTTGAATTTGACCATCAAATCTTGATCTGTGGGATATGAATATAGATTCAAAATGGGCATGTGATGCTGGGCTATGCTTAGAGATCCCTCGGTTTTGCTAAATTTGCATAATGCGCTAAGGATAACGCGTTAGACTACACGAGCAACAACCAAAAGTGTGAGTTTCATATGACCCCATATGGTCGCTATTTTGAATTTGACCATTAAATCTTCATTTTTGGCATATGAAAATAGATGCAAAGTGAACATAAGATGTTAGGCTATGCATAGAGATCCCTCGGTTTTGATAAATTTGCTCAGTGAGGTAAGAATAATGCCTTGAGCTACATGAGCAATAGAAAAAAGTGTGACTTTCAAATGACCAGATATGGCCGCCATTTTGAATTTGACCATCAAATCTTGATTTTTGGGATATGTAAATAGATTCAAAATAGGAATAGAATGTTGGGCTATGCCTAAAGTTCCTTCGGTTTTGATAAATTTGCATAATAAGCTAAAAATAATGCCTTGAACTATACGGGCAACGGCCAAAAGGGCGATTTTCTGATGACACGATATGGCCGCATTTTGAATTTGACCATCAAATCTTGATTTTTGGCATATGTAAATAGACACAAAATGGGAATAAAATGTTAGGCTATGCATAGAGATCCCTCGGTTTTGATAACTTTTCTCAGTGAGGTAAGAATAATGCCATGAACTACACGAGCAACATGAAAAATGTGATTTTCAGATTAGACCTCCTGTCCGCCATTTTGATCTGAAACATGATATTTTAACCCTATCTGGCCTGGGCTTTTTTGGACGTATCCTGGCCTGGGGGGGGGGGGGGGCGAAATGGCTCCCCCCCTAATTATTTTTTTGTAACCCTTGAGCTAGGGAGCTGAAACTTACGACATCATACCCTTTGGTCAAGCTCTATCAGAAAATGTAAGAAGAATCGAAGATGGCCGCTTCGATGACGTCACAGTGACATCATTTTCAAAAACGGCATTTTGGGGGGAGTTTTCGGTCAAATTTTTCGAGTTTTTTATTTATGCAATTTCTCCGCAAAAGCTGCATGATAAATTAGTAAATATTAATGTGATGTGAAAAAAAATAGTTTTTGTCCACTTTTCATCGCGGAAAAGCAGAAATTTTGAAGAAATATGACTTTTCTGGTACCCCACGTGGTCGCCATCTTGAATTTATCCATGATCCTCTGCTCGGGGGATCATGCAAATAGGCTCAAAATCACCCCAATATGATAAACGATAAAGTCACGGAGGCCAGGTAGGGTTAATCTGAGAATTAAACAAACAGATTCAAAATAGGCGAAAGATGCTAGGCTTTGATGGGAGATTCCTTTGTGTTAACTAATTTGCACAATGGACTAAGAAATATTCCTATTATATGAATAACCTGAAAAGGTGCGATTTATGGATGAACCCACATGAGCGCCATTTTGAATTATTAAACGCATGATGGCTAATCACTAGAATTACAGAAATGGGCTAAAAATTTGCCAAATATAAGATTCCAAAACTACGGAAAGTGTGTTTGCTCTCGATTTTTAGTCATTCTAGTGATACCGCGAATGTTCAGAAGGGTCATCCGAACCCGCTATCACCCAGGCCAGACGGTTAACTCAAACTACATTAAACTCAAGAAAGAAAACTTTGGACCAACAATTATCTTGATCGGGAAGGTCCAGTCTATAAGAAAATGGATGTTGCCAAAATTCACAAACAAAAAATACTGAAATACCCTACACTAATATCTTAAAATTCACCCCGTAGAACTACTGCAGGTTTGATATCCATTTCTTTTACGAGGAATTTCAAACGAAAATATTTTAAATTAATACCCATCTTTTGGCCATCTTTGGATGCTATTTGACCTTGAAATGACCTGATAATGACCTCAAATTGCCAAAGTTGTATACTGCATATAAAAGTAAATAAGAAACAGCAAAAAATATATTAAATAAAACAGAATTTTCTCCCATTTTTGACCTCATTTGACTCATAAAGTGACACCAAACTGACCTCAATTCCAGTAACCAACGAGCTAGCCATACATGTGTTAAAGCAATACAGTACATAAAACCAATTTAGCGTGGATAGCCATTGGTAACAAACATCTCAATGGAAATTAAATTAGGAACGACTTTTTTCCAATTTTGACCTTATGTAACCCAAAAAGTGAACCCGAAATGGCCTTTATATGTCCAAAATCCGGGTGGTATCTCCTCCCACCTTGAACCGTAACACACAAAGAACTAATTTAGCATGGCTACCCATTTATAACAAACAATGCGAACAAAAGTTACATTTCGTGTCCTTGGCCGGCCTATTAATATCAATAAAGACCTCTTACGTTAAGGAAGATATGAGGCCACATATGAGGTACGACTGTATTTTTTTGGTCATATGGTGCTCAATTTCAAATACTATAATTAAAGCAGTGTTACTTGTATGAGTATGAGCTGACCGAATGGATAGAGGCACGAAGAGAAGAATTTTTTGATTGATGGTCTGCTGATTCGTATCTCAATCCATTTCCCCAAATCTTTTAATTATTTTTCGACTTCGCATCATGATTACAATGCATATGTGAATATTCGTTTTAAGAGAGAATGCTCCAAGATGTCTCTCAAGATATAATACTCAGCCTATATTACGAAATTCTCCTTCTTGTTCTAGCTTTGCTGATTGATTGAATATTTGCATCACACAACTTAATCTGCATTTATCATTAAGTTGTATCACACTTGGGCACAGAAGCTCGTTTTGTGCGGTGAAATTCTGCGCATGTATATGTATCTACATGTATGATGAAGAGCATTAAAATGCGATATCAACAATGGTCTTGCCGTTATGTTCCTACTGTGGCAAGCAGAAAAAAGCCAACCGGAATGGGTAAATCGACAAAAAGCAGTTCGTGGCCTTAGCGAATCCATTAGTGGAACGACTGAGATAAAATTGACACAACACAGATGGAAATTCCTTGTAACATTGTTTTCAGCGTTTTGAAATACTAATACAATAAATCAGATCAGTAAAAGAGAAAACAATCACAGATTACATCTGTTACATAACACTGATATGTTTGCCTTATGTGTGTATTTCTCATATTTAACACCGCAATGTGACACTTTTGGTCTTCCATACAATACTGTAATATGACTTCACTGGTCTTCCATAGAAATAAATAATTTTGATACCGTACACCATTATCATGTTCATAGACGAATCATAACAGTTCAAAATGAAACGAAATATCAATTAATTATCAAAAAAATGATCTGATGAAAAGGTCAGTCAGTGCATTTATCATTGCATCACCTAAATATAGCCATAGTCTTCAAATAGCTAAACCAGCATCTCACATGCTTGTTACAAAATCAAATCAATTACAACACATATAAGAGAAGTGGGGTGAGGTGCCGACATACTGACTGCGTCACATGACTTCACAGAATGGTCTTCTGGTTAACCTATTCTAGAGCACATACCAAGAATCTAACGATTCGTGATATGTGCTGTATCTCAGGTACGCTTCTATTGTACCTGTTCATGTGGCAACTTGGATGATATGCCCACACGGCCCCTAGCACCGGCATCAGCGGTATTAGATACAAATCTAGAGAGCTATGGTGAAAATGCTCTGACAACACGTATATTGGTAATTGGTGAGAGTAGTATATAGAAGACGGGACGAGTCATATTGACCTCAAAAATTTGCATAATTTGTGGAGGTCACGTGAAGGAGAGGTCAAGTGCACTATAGTTCCGGCAGAATGACCAAAAAGCTACCTCCAACACAGGAGAGTTCCAATTGTTGCAGGGAATGTATTCATCCGCGGTGATGCGGTCTGGCGCTGATGCGGTCGCGGGAAAAAGTAGTCCCCAGACTCCAAATACGCTGCATGGTCCGATTGGGTCGAGTGAGGTATCAAAGTGAAGTATTCGTAAAGGGGCATCCAGTGGGTGGGTGTATGTAAAATTAGGATTTTTTCCCGACACTATAAAAAGCGGAACACGGACTTTACCCCTAACATAGGGGAAAACACCTATCAACCCTAGCCAAAAGGGCTAATATCGGTCCCCGGGCTTATTGGGACCTGCCTATCAAGCCAACGGGGTGGATGCATGTAAAATTAGGATTTTCCCCCGAAAATATAAAAAGCGGAACACGGACTTTACCCCTAAAATAGGGGAAAGCCCCTATCAACCCTAAGGGCTAATATCGGTCCCCGGGCTTATCGGGGCCTGCCTATCAAGTCAATGGGGTGGGTGCATGTAAAATTAGGATTTTTTTCCGAAAATATAAAAAGCGGAACACGGACTTCACCCCTAAAATAGGGGAAAACTCCTATCAACTCTAGCCAAAAGGGCTAATATCGGTCCCCGGGCTTATCGGGGCCTGCCTATCAAGTCATTGGGGTGGGTGCATGTAAAATTAGGATTTTTTTCCGAAAATATAAAAAGCGGAACACGGACTTTACCCCTAAAATAGGGGAAAACCCGTATCACCTCTAGCCAAAAGGGCTAATATCGGTGGCCGGGCTTATCGGGGTCTGCCTATCAAGTCAATGAGGTGGGTGCATGTAAAATTAGGATTTTTTCCGAAAATATAAAAAGCGGAACTCGGACTTTACCCCTACAATAGGGGTCTGTATTATACAATATAAGGGAAAATGCCTGTATGGGGTATGGGGATGGTCAATTTTTTTCGTGGGCTTTACTATGGCTTGTGGGGTCTTGTTTTTCACGTATCGCCGAGAAAAACACAATGGGAGGGGTCCCTGAGCGAATCGGTGAAATTTTTAGGAAAAGTCACCGAGGTCTGTATATAGGCTCATACTGGCTATATGGGGGGAGGGGTGGTCAATTTTTTTTGTGGGTGTTACTCTGGGTTGTGGGGTCTCGTTTTTCTCGTCTCGCCGAGAAAAACACAATGGGAGGGGTCCCGGAGCGAATCGGTGAAATTTTTTGGAAAAGTCACCGAGGTCTGTATATAGCCTCATATAGCTCCATACTGGCTATATGGGGGTATAGGTTCAACCTGGGAAATTCACACACGTTCACTGTGATATGGGTTGTTTGGATTTGTTTTTCACGTCTCGTCATTTGGAACACGATGGGAAGGGTCTCGGAGCGCAACGGTGAAATTTTTGGAAAAGTACCGGGTAGGTGTGGATAGGCCCATATAGCTCCATACTGGCTATATGGGAGTATAGGTTGAACCTGGGAAATTCACATACGTTCATTGTGATATGGGTTGTTTGGATTTGTTTTTCACGTCTCGTCATTTAGAACACGATGGGAAGGGTTTCGAAGCGAAACGGTGAAATTTTTGGAAAAAGTTCACCTAGGCCTGGGTAAGCCCATAGGCCTACTGCATGGCTATGGGGTATAGGCCCATACGGGGTGGACGTTTTGGGGTCTAGGTGAGCCCCTAATAATCCTATGGTATCGTATGTGGTCTTATTTTGAAGCTCTCGTGGAGGAGCATCCGGCTGGACTAATGGTGTGTGTTTGGGGTAGAGATGGACCGCTATGGGTCCGAATGGGTCGTGGAAGGTGTCCAAGTGAAGCTTGTGTGGGGTAGAGTCAGAATGGCGTGTTTTTAAATGCAAGTCGCGTCAATCTGCGCATGCGCAGTTGGTTGTAGTAGGTAAAGTGGTCATTTTGGGGGGCAGTGCGGGAAGGTATTTGGTGTAGAGATGGACCCTCCTTGGTCCGAATGTGTCCTGGGAGGTGTCATTTTGTAGCTCTCGGGGTGTAGACCCCGATTTGAGGAATGTTCACAGCATCTTTGACGTCATTGGTGACGTCATCAGTACAAGTAGTAGCGGAAGTGGGAATTTTGGGGCAGTGAAGGAAGGTATTTGATGTAGAGATGGAGCACAGATATTGCATAATACAGCACAGATATGGTGTAATTCAGGACAGATATGGTATAATACAGCACAGATATGGTATAATAGAGGGCAAATATTGTATAATACAGCACAGATTTGGTATAATACAGGACACATATGGTACAATACAGGACAGATATAGTATAATACAGCACAGATTGGTATAATACAGGACAGATACTGTATAATACGCATGACAGATATGGATGGTCCATCTCTACACCAAATACCCTCCTTCACTGCCCCAAAATGCCCACTTTCGCTACTACTCGTACTGATGACGTCACCAATGACGTCACAGATGCTGTGGACATCCCTTAAAATCGTGGTCTCCACCCCGAAGGCTACAAGATGACACCCCACAGGACGCATTCGGACCAAGGATGGTCCATCTCTACATCAAATGCCTTCCTTCACTGCCCCAAATTCCCACTTTCGCTACTACTCGTACTGATGACGTCACCGATGACGTCAAAGATGCTGTGAACATTCCTCAAATCTTGGTCTACACCCCGAGAGCTACAAAATGACACCTCCCAGGACACATTCGGACCAAGGAGGGTCCATCTCTACACTAAATACCTTCCCGCACTGCCCCAAAATGAGCACTTTACTTAATACAACCAACTGCGCATGCGCAGATTGACGCGACTTGCATTTAAAAACACGCCATTCTGACTCTACCCCACACAAGCTTCACTTGGACACCTTCCACGACCCATTCGGACCCATAGCGGTCCATCTCTACCCCAAACACACACCCACATACCCCCCAAAATGCCTGCTTTCTATACTACGGGTCAGATTGCGCATGCGCAGAGTATTGAAAACGGACGAACTATTAGTCCAGTCGGATGCTCCTCCACGAGAGCTTCAAAATAAGACCTCATACGACACCATAGGATCATTAGGGGCTCACCTAGACCCCAAAACGTCCACCCCGTATGGGCCTATACCCCATAGCCATGCAGTATAGGCCTATGAGCTTACCCAGGCCTCGGTGAACTTTTTCCAAAAATTTCACCGTTCCGCTTCGAAACCCTTCCCATCGTGTTCTAAATGACGAGACGTGAAAAACAAATCCAAACAACCCATATCACAATGAACGTGTGTGAATTTCCCAGGTTGAACCTATACCCCCATATAGCCAGTATGGGACTATATAGGCTATATGGTACTTTTCCAAAAATTTCACCGTTGCGCTCCGAGACCCTTCCCATCGTGTTCTAAATGACGAGACGTGAAAAACAAATCCAAACAACCCATATCACAATGAACGTGTGTGAATTTCCCAGGTTGAACCTATACCCTCATATAGCTAGTATGGGACTATATGGGCTATATGGTACTTTTCCAAAAATTTCACCGCTGCGCTCCGAGACACTTCCTATCGTGTTCTAAATGACGAGACGTGAAAAACAAATCCAAACAACCCATATCACAATGAACGTGTGTGAATTTCCCAGGTTGAACCTATACCCCCATATAGCCAGTATGGAGCTATATGAACCTATATACAGACCTCGATGACTTTTCCCAAAAATTTCACCGATTCGCTCCGGGACCCCTCCCATTGTGTTTTTCTCGGCGAGACGAGAAAAACGAGACCCCACAACCCAGAGTAACACCCAAAAAAAAAAATTGACCACCCCTCCCCCCATATAGCCAGTATGAGCCTATATACAGACCTCAGTGACTTTTCCCAAAAAATTCACCGATTCGCTCCGGGATCCCTCCCATTGTGTTTTTCTCGACGAGACGAGATAAACGAGACCCCATAACCCTTAGTGACACCCACAAAAAAAAATTGACCACCCCTCCCCCCATATAGCCAGTATGAGCCTATATACAGACCTCGGTGACTTTTCCTAAAAATTTCACCGATTCGCTGAGGGACCCCTCCCATTGTGTTTTTCTCGGCGAGACGTGAAAAACAAACCCCACAAGCCATAGTAAAGCCCTCGAAAAAAATTGACCATCCCCGTACCCCATACAGGCATTTTCCTTATATTGTATAATACAGACCCCTATTGTAGGGGTAAAGTCCGAGTTCCATTTTTTATATTTTCGGAAAAACATCCTAATTTTACATGCACCCGCCCCATTGACTTGATAGGCAGACATCGATAAGCCCGGCCACCGATATTAGCCCTTTTGGCTAGAGGTGATACGGGTTTTCCCCTATTTTAGGGGTAAAGTCCGTGTTCCGCTTTTTATATTTTCGGAAAAAAATCCTAATTGTACATGCACCCACCCCATTGACTTGATAGGCAGGCCCCGATAAGCCCGGGGACCGATATTAGCCCTTTTGGCTAGAGTTGATAGGAGATTTCCCCTATTTTAGGGGTAAAGTCCGTGTTCCGCTTTTTATATTTTCGGGAAAAAATTCTAATTTTACATGCACCCACCCCATTGACTTGATATGCAGGCCCCGATAAGCCCGGGGACCGATATTAGCCCTTTTGGCTAGGGTTGGTAGGGGCTTTCCCCTATTTTAGGGGTAAAGTCCGTGTTCCGCTTTTTATATTTTCGGGGAAAAATCCTAATTTTACATGCACCCACCCCATTGACTTGATAGGCAGGTCCCAATAAGCCTGGGGACCGATATTAGCCCTTTTGGCTAGGGTTGATAGGTGTTTTTCCCTATTTTAAGGGTAAAGTCCGTGTTCCGCTTTTTATAATTTCGGGAAACAATCCTAATTTTACATACAACCACCCACTGGATGGCCCTTCACGAATGCTTCACTTTGATACCTCACTCGACCCAATCGGACCATGCAGCGTATTTGAAGTCTGGGGACTACTTTTTCCCGCGACCACATCACCGCGGATGAATACATTCCCTGCAACAATTGAAACTCTCCTGTGTTGGAGGTAGCTTTTTGGTCATTCTGCCGGAACTATAGTGCACTTGACCTTTTCTCCACGTGACCTCCACAAATTATGCAAATTTTTTAGGTCAATATGACTCGTCCCGTCTTCTATATACTACTGGTGAGCTGTTTCGCTGTGACATCTCGTACATTGAAGTTTGGTGAGCTGTATCGTCGTCTGATGTAAGGGTGCACTCCACACTAGGGCCACGGTTTCGTACAAATGGCCCCTCCCTAATTTCATAATAAGGAAGGTCGCCTGTTTTTGACAGCATGGTAATTCTTCTTCCCTTTCTACTAACTGATATCTATAGTATCACCCTGCTGGACGTAACCATTTCTTCAAACGAGGATATAACATTTGCTTGCTGGTCTCAACTACACGCCACTACGGAGCTAATCGTTTCTGGAATCGAATATCAGGCAGGCCAAAATCCTCACTTTTTCGGGAAACGAAAATGATGATTCCTTTATGGCGATAAAATTTTACAAAAAACGAGTAGGTCGACCCCCTGTTTTTTTTCGCCATTTTAAATTGTCCTTTGGACGGGAAACACTTTAACATACATAAAAAGAAAATCATTTCACACGTTTTCTCTGGGTTGCGGGTAGAATTTGACACATTTTCATATATTTTAAGGAGTTTTTCAGAAAAGTTGAAGAAGGTTTAAGGAGGATTGCGCGTCTTTCATTTTCAATTTCAATAGCTCACTTGCCTCCTGGAATAATGGCATGAGTGTGCCCATTCGGAAAATATATACTTTTACAGGGGTTTTCTTAAAGATTTCACATATATTTAAGGCCGAAGACCCGAACCCATGTCTATTTTTAACCGCACATCATTTAGGTGTGGAATGCACCCTAAATGACGGCATTTAACACAAACGACTAGTCTGTAAGGCCCGATGTCGACCCAGCATCAACTTCCCACAAATGCCAACATATATCAAAAGACCAAAAGGTCTGTACAGGGGGCGGGCCTCGGGGACGAAACGTCCACCAGCAGAATCTCGCCATATACAGGAAAAAGTTACAATACATATAAGGGAAGTGGGAAGAGGTGCCGACATACTGACTGCGTCACATGACTTCACAGAATAGTCTTCTGGTTAACCTATTCTAGAGCACATACCAAGAATCTAACGATTCGTGATATGTGTTGTATCTCAGGTACGCTTTTATTGTACCTGTTCATGTGGAAACTTGGATGATATGACCACACGGTCCCTAGCACCGGCATAAGCGGTATTAGATACAAATCTAGAGAGCTATGATGGAAATGCTCTGACAACTCGTATATTGGTAATTGGTGAGCTGTTTCGCTGTGACAACTCGTACACTGGAGATTGGCGAGCTGTATCGTCGTCAGATGTAAATGACGGCATTTAACACAAAAGACCCAGCATCAACTTCCCACAAATGCCAACATATATCAAAAGACCAAAAGGTCTGTACAGGGGGCGGGCCTCGGGGAGGAAACGTCCACCAGCAGAATCTCGCCATACACAGGAAAAAATTACAACACATATAAGGGAAGGTAACTTCAATAAAGATCATTTTGGGAATGCTAGCACAAATTATATGTCTCCATTTGTTTTAGATCGAAACACTTCATTTCACTGATATAAATCTGTTCAGTTTACACGAACACATGGGCGAGATACAATAGGGAGAAGGGGGGAGATCATATGGGCTGAGCGCGTATTTCATGATCAACAACGTTCATAATGTGTTCATGAAATATTATGCTCTTGTTATAAATGCACAATATAATCTCAATCATGAATCACTGAAATCAGGGTGGATTTATCAGAAATCGTAACGTGGTTCCAACCATAACAAACCAGTATACCCCATAAATAAATGGACTGTTCCATAAAATTGTCGGGGAGCATGGAAACGAAAGTGTCAGTTCGGCCAAGCTTTTTGACGCTAATAACATAATTGTGTGGCAAAAACGAAAGCTCGTGTGAAACACGGGAGAATAGCATTTCCACCGTATACATGTGTAACTCATAAATTGGTACCCACAGGGTTTAGATCTGTCGAATTTCGGCACATCCTCTTTTAGGCGTAGCAATTTTGTTTAGAATGGGACAGAGGTTGGGGCATATACCCATGGAGGATGAGCAATCGGGAATCATCTCTGGTAGTAGTGCCTCTGAGAAGGGATTGCTTTACCAATGAGCGAAACCCAGTGTGAGGCGACACCAACTTTATTTTGTGTTTCACGGGCCCACCGACATTAAAAAATTGAATATCAGAATAAAAATATAATTTCAAATTGACACTATTTTATTCGCTACGAAAGTTTGAACATAAAGATTTCAATCCTTTCTTCTTTCCTGATTGTATGAAATCAGCTCTTGTATTCTATCTGAAATAATGCCGGCAAATAAATTTGCCAAAAAAAAAAAAATCCCATGCCAGATAGGTTTAACTACAATCACGATGATTTGTACAGAGCCTAAGCCTCGGAGACTATCAGTCCACCAGCAGGATATTGCCGTGTCCAGATAACAATCAAACGCAACATGGCGGCGTACTGACAATAACTCTCATCACCCCATAGGCCAATATTCTGACTGCATGACGCATCTCAAGAACTGCAAAATGATTCCTGTGATGATACATGAAACGCCGTGTATCACTGCATGTACAAGAATATAACAGACTTTTGAGATTTGGTTCAAGTCGACTGTATATCGTCTGTCGTGACCGCTTACGAGAAACAATGATCCGAAAGATATTATTGATGGGCTTATACTACGAGAATAGCGACTAAAACAGTTCAACAGAACTCACCTAATACGTTACACTTACTCTCTATCTCTTCTAACCACAGCTGACACGATCTATGATCTGCCTATTCGCTTGGTTCACGGACATCGTGAGAGTGAGGGCACCATACAAGTTTTTATTGACGGACAATGGGGTACGGTGTGCAGCAGTTATTTCCGGGCGAAGGAGGCACGTGTTGTGTGTAGAATGCTGGGCTATTCCGGGTAAGTGTGGGATATATTTAGTTAATAGTATTTAGTATTGAATATATTGAAAACCATTAAATTAACTGACTAATATGACATGACGATGTATAGTATGCTACCTGTAGCTCTCAAAAAAGGATTCATGTGGGATATAATATAGTTAAATTCGGATATACCGTACGACAAGGAAAATGGTGATGGGCCATCGTCATGTGGCTGTGCAGGTAAAGAGCGGGATATTTTACTTTGTTCTCGGTATATTAGGTGAATGTGCGATACATCGGGATATAATATTTAAGTGTGTGATATACCGGGTAAATGTGAGATAAACTCTCCACGGTCCACTGGCTTAGCCCCAAAAATGGCAAGGTTTGTACACTTTTGAAATCAAGCATGAAATTTGGCACATAGTTTGATATGACCATCTGATTAACTGTGGCTAGAGAAGCAAGTTGGCAACGCTCTTATCGACAGGTGGTGCCACCTGGTGGGATAGGTGGCTAATCTGACATAAGCACCATTTTACTTAAATATTTTTCTTACTACTCAGGCTAGGGCGCTGAAACTTCTCACAATATATCTTGGGTTCATGATCTACCACAAAATATTTAAAAAGACATTTTATGTTGAGAGATGAGCACCGAGGACATCTGATAAGAGTTAGCGCCTCAACGTAGGGTAAACATGCCGACGACATAATCCCTACCACAGCCTCGACAGGAATATACCAGCACCAGCCAGACAGGATCTGTCTAAGGAGCCCCAATGATTAAATAAAGCAATGCAAGGACAAGGACAATTAATCCATGCAGCGGAGCATATTCGATTGTAATCCCTTTCAGAAAGTTTGAGATCTTGGCGATACACGCACATAAAACGGCCAGTGGGAATCACAAATCTGATTCAGAAAGTCGGACATTTTCAGGTCTTTAAGAGGAAAACGGTCGGATAAATCCACATGGGGATACGTATATTTTAGAGACAAACATCATGATTCTCTCAAGATCTAGATTGTTCTACTCCACGTGCACTCAGGGGATTTCCTTCTGTGCTTCAAATTAAATTATTGTAAAACGTGGCCATCTATGACTAACAATGACCGAAGGTCACCCACTTCAAACAAGCTATTAAAGTTGAATATTGTTGATAAATACAAAGACATGATGGGAATATTGTACGCACTGCCTTGCTGTTACGTACTCAACCCGCTTACACCCCAACTCGTTCGCTCTTCATTTTTAGGGCGTGATAGTGTACATACTTTATGGATGTCCCCATACCCGCCTCCTGTTTAACATCTGTTTTATGAATCTGAAGTATTTGAGTTTGTTAACTCCGCCAGTCCACCCCACCCAAAATTACACTGTCAGTGGAACTACGGAAAATACAGATCTTTCATTCCATGATGTTATCACCTATCATATTAGGGTTATCTTTAACCTACTTGCATTACCCCGCCCAGCAGAGGATGATGGGGGAATTCAAAATGGCGCCCATCAGCGTGTGACTTAAAAGTCGTGTTTTCGTTGGTTTTTCTCAAAATATTTGGCTTTTTCTCATGAAAGTGCCCAAAATTTTCTTATTTAACTTTGGAAAATTATTTTCTATTTTGTTTTGCGGTATCACCAGAGAAATAAAAACTATAAATAAAAAAATCGGAAAATTTGAACGAAAACTCAATCCAAAAATGCAGTTTTTGATATAACGTCACGTCATCAGAGCGACCACCTAGGTAGTAAGAAAACTATTTAAGGAACATATTGCGGCTTATGCCGGATTAGCTACCTGCGCCACCATGAGGAACCACCTGCCTATAGGAGGCGTTGCCAACACAACTTGCTTCTATAGCCACAACTAATCAGCCTGGTCATATCTATCTATGTGCCAGATTTGATGCTTGTTTCCAAAAGTGCACAAACACTGTGCTATCCTACTTGACTATAAAAAGTACCATGTGGAATATACGGTTTAAGAATACGACATACCAGGTAAGTACATGTACATGTACGAGATATTTGGATAGGTGAGGGGTATTTTCTTATCTTAGAGTAGGGATATAACTGGAAAATGTGAAATACACTGGATAAATGTGGGATCCAGTGATACCGAAATATAACTCCAAGTATTTGAAGCAAGGATGACCAAGACTACGGTTTTGGTAGATGAACCTTGTAAATAAAGCAAAACAAATATGTCATTAG
Source organism: Hanleya hanleyi (assembly GCA_036873755.1). Taxonomy (NCBI): domain Eukaryota; kingdom Metazoa; phylum Mollusca; class Polyplacophora; order Lepidopleurida; family Hanleyidae; genus Hanleya; species Hanleya hanleyi. The sequence continues at coordinate 16,699 of JAVTVY010021313.1, read as the reverse complement.
TGTTATCATTATCCGCGTCAGCTGTTTTATCTGATTTTTACATTGGTATAATATAGTTCACAAGTTTATTATCATCTGATTTCATAGCAACGTGGTATGGCCAGCCATACGTTCTCATTATGGCTCAGTAGACGGGCCTACCTGGATTCAACGTTTAGACTGTCTCGGTAATGAAACTTCATTGATGCAGTGCAGTTATGCCCCCTTGTCCAGAATACTTCCCTGTATAGGTCATTGGGGTGCTGGAGTGGACTGTGATCCAGGTTAGAAATTTTGTATTCTACATAATTTTATGACCGATTTGTTATTAAAACATATATGTATAAAAAATAAGTTTGTCAGTTTCAATGAGGTCGAAATAACCATTTTTAATGTTGCTTTTAACAGCACTTTTGCTAGCCTTCTGCTCTGTTGCTTAGTGGGTATATGCTATAGGTGTATGTACAGTCTGCGAGAGTAACGAGTTGGGTGTCGAGCAACAAAAACGGAAATGTCTGAAAACTACCATATTCCTTATTTAGAACACGACGTATACTGGGTCCAGACCACTATTAAAATTTACATTGGCGGCAATGTTAAAAACTGTTAACGTAATTGCATCTCCTCGATTCATTAATTAAGTCTCGACTTCCATATTTCGACCAGAAGTACTTTAATTCAAGTACTACAACCGGACAGACTTCTTGACGGGGGTCGCCCATTGGAATTTTGAGTTATGCGCGCTTCTACAGATGACGTCATAATTTTGGCTTTTTTCTCTGCTTTCAGAAAGCGGTGCACAGGCACCCAAATAGTCCCTCTTAGCAACTCCTTATTAGGCCTTGAGTTAAAATCAAACTCACAGCGGAACCAAACACATACCATACTCCAAACACCTATCACTGGCCTTCAATTATTCCTCGCAACAGAGACTGGAAAAAATATTGAAAACAATTCACTTCTCTGGCAGAGGTTCCCTAAAGGGGGTTAACGGATCGGCACTATTTTTAATAGTGATCTGGTACCTACTCCTCATAGCCAAACTGACAACCAGCTCTTAAGTTGCCTTCTCCTCTCCGGCCAACTCATTCCTATCTTACCAAGCTTTCCCCCGTAAATCCAGAATGAAATAAAAATAAGAAGGTGAATGTTCTGAATTGATAACTTGGAGCGTCAGACATAGGTATAATAACAACTAATAACAATTTTTGCTTTTTGTTCATGTCTGTCGTCAATGTTCGCATTGTTCTTAACTCAATCGCCTAAATCGAATAAAATAAATCGTATATATAGTGTATGAGGTCCTTTTTACCTCAGGCAGCGATAACGAGTGAGAGGGGGAGGGATGGGGGCGGATCGGGGGGGGGGAGAATTTTTTTATTCAAAACAAATTGGTAAATTTGTTGGATTTCAGTTCCCTCCTGAACATGAAATAATCCCGAACAAACCGAACAAACAAATGACTTTTCTGTACAGAGCTATACCCGTGGTGTGAAATCCTAATAGCAAGAAGAAAAATGACGTGAATAAATATCATTTCAACTTCAGGTATAAGTGATATTCCGCTCCGACTTTCTGGTGATGCTAGGCATACACATGGGCGTGTCGAAATCTATCACGAGGGACGGTGGGGCACCGTCTGTGGGTACGGCTGGGATACTAAGGATGCTGCCGTTGTGTGCAAACAGCTTGGCTTCCATGGGTAGGCTAGGTTTTCTTGTAGTTTTCTTTCTTGAAATTCAGCGCCCACGAACCTGAACTATTTACTATCCCAGGTACCGGGTAATTTGCGATCAACCGAATTGCGATAGACGGTACCGCCTCATGACCGACACATGGCCAATTGTTTAACCGTATCTGGTCAAGGCATTTTTGGACGATTTCTCGGTCAAACTGTTCGATTTTTAGCCCACCATCACCAGATGGTGGGCTGTTCAAATCGCTTTTCGTCCGTGGTCCGATTTCTCAAGAACTACTTCATGGATCTTTCTGAAATTTGGTACACAGGTTCCCCTTGGGGTTTAGTTGTGCAAGATGCCTTTTCTGGTCCGATTTGAAAATCCAATATGGCCACCAGGCAGCCATCTTGGATTTCCCCATGAAACCTTGTTATCGTGATTTCTCAGGAACTACTGCATGGGTCTTTCTCAAATTTGGTACACAGGCTCCCCTTGGGGTCTAGTTGTGCAAGATGCCTTTTCTGGTCCGATTGGAAAATCCAGTATGGCCACCAGGCAGCCATCTTGGACTTCCCCATGAAAATTTGTTATCGTCATTTCTCAGGAAGTACTGCATGGATCTTTCTCAAATTTGGTACACTGCTTCCCCTTGGGCTCTAGTTGTGCAAAATACCTTTTTCGGTCCGATTCGAAAATCCAATATTGCCACCAGGAGGCCATCTTAGATTTCCCCATGAAACAATTGTTATCTTGATTTCTCAGGAAGTACTGCATGGATCTTTCTCAAATTTCGTACACAGGTTCCCCTTGTGTTTCAGTTGTGCAAAATACCTTTTCTGGTTCGATTCGAAAATCCAATATGGCCAATGCGGCCATTCTAAATTTCCCCATGAGATTTTGTTATCGTGAATTCTCAGGAACTACTGCATGGATCTTTGTCAAATTTGGCACACAGGTTTCCCTTGTAGTCTAGTGGTGCAGGATATCTTTTCTGGTCAGATTCCAAAATCCAATATGACCACCAGGCGGCTATCTTGGGTTTCCCCATGAAACATTGTTATCGTGATTTCTCGGGAAGTATTGCATGAATACACAGGTTCCCCTTGGTGTCTAGTTGTACAAGATACCTTTACTGGTCCGATTCGAAAATGCAATATGTCCACAAGGCGGCCATTTTGGATTTCCCAATGAAACTTTGTTTTCGAGATTTCTCAGGAAGTACTGCATGGATCTTTCTCAAATTTGGTATACAGGTTCCTCTTGGGGTCCAAGATACCATTTTTGGTCTGATTCGAAAATCCAGGTGGCCAGCTTGAATTTCCGCTTGAAAACTTCTTATCGTGTTTTCTTCGCAAAAACTTCATGATAAATTAGTAAATAATAATCGGATGAGAGGTAAAATAGCATTTGTCCACTTTTCCTCGGAAAAAAGCAGGAATTTTGAAGAAAAATGAAGGAAACTTCACTTTTCTAGTATTCTCACTTGCCGCCATTTTGAATTTATCCATGATCCTCTACTACTGGGGTTATGCAAATAGGTTTAAAATAACTCCAATATCATAAATCACGGAGTGTCAGGTCTCAAGTTGTTGTCTTTCCGGAGATAGGGGCAAAACAACAACAGGCCAGTTAAGGTTGAGGCGTAAAAATTCTTTTTGACGACGACTGGCTACTGAATGCAAAATCGGACATTTGTCTTAGCACAGAAAATATATGTTACCGATAACCACGAAGACTCGCGATGATCCCAGTATGATGCCTGTATCTGTAATTACTGCAGTGTACATGTACATGTTTTTATATATTTTAGAGCCACACCCGTGCCTATTCTACAGTATCGGGGCGGCACAGGTCCGTACCCCATAGTACTTGGTTGGGTGGAATGCAATGGTGATGAGGATAATTTGGGCCTCTGTTCACACCGACCCTGGGGGAACATGGAATGTTTTGGTAACGTCGCTGGTGTCAAGTGTCTTACTGGTATGTCAATTACACATCCATCTTCCATACATGGTTACCTCCCTTAGTTTCTATTTTGTGCCCTTCTCCATTCTAAACATCGTGGTGATATTCATGGGAATACATCCCTGAAGGCCATGAACTCCATATTGTTGTGGTGCGTAACCGGAACTATACCATGTATGAATTAGCAATAGTAGAAAAAGAATATTTTAGTTTTGAGAGGGCATTTTCACTGACTGTGAATTGTCGACATAATTTGACCCAAATTAGACATCTTGGTGGTGATTGTATGGATATACAGTTCGTGGATTCGCATGAGTGACTCGATTTCTGGCATTTTCATGGTATCAGATTGTATATCTCCTACTGTTAGAGAGCTACACACTCAGACAATGGAAGAATGCACATCAGGCGATTTATGGGAAATCCATGCTGAGACTTACCGGGTGGAATTTCCGAATGCCAACATGTGTCAACTATTTTTGCACCCCACAAGCTGTCAGATTTTCTCCAGGCAGATCCGTTTCTAACAATTTACTGTATACACAGAAAACCCAAATCTCCCAGGGAAATCCAACAATCATTTTTTTCAAATGTTTCGTTCTGATTTGAGACAGAGGAAATGGTTTCAAATTTCTCAAATAAACCAGTCCAGCAGCTTAGACGCAAGGCCACAGGCCGAGGGTCTAAACTATTGGATGAGCTCTAGATTATTACATTATTACAAGAGCGTTACTGCAAGAGGATAGGATCGTATAGCGACAAATACTATTGTTGAGGGTTGATAGAATATTGATTTGTTAAGATTGAATCGTACTAACATGCAATTATGACCACGATTGGATTGCGACGCCAACAACCGCATGGCTGGTGTGTCTTGTATCTATATCTTACCTTTGATAAACAGAGGAACCGTTAATTGAATGTTGCATTCAAAAATAATTAAATCATTTATGAATATTCTCAGAAGGTTGCAATTAAAAAAATCGAGACGTTTTTCAGGTAACCCAGAGACTTTAAGTCCACAGAATTTCAATGTCCGCCTGGGTGGAGAGTCTGCCCCTAATAAAGGCCGTCTGGAGATCCAGTATTTAGGTTTGTGGGGAGCCATGTGTGGCAACCAGTTTTCCCCAAGAGAATACAGTACAGTTTGCAAGATGCTGGGATATAAGTGGTAAATTCAAATATATCGATAATAACAATACGGTGCCATGGCTTCTTAGTTGAATTTACGATATATCAAAAAAATAGATATTCAATCCTTGGATCCTCACAACGCCCTTTGTCAATAATCGACTTACTTGAAACAATTACCGTTAGAGACACGATGGGCAACGATGTTGACCAGTCCGCGAATGAAATGCCACTGTTCGCGATCTTGTTTGTATAGTTTCACTCCTTCCTATTACATAAGCATTCTTTCAGCATAAACTTACTCTTAATACTATTTTCTCATCCATTTATTCACTCGCTCAAATTTATCAGTGAAGTTTTTTTCTTCATGAAGAAACTATTACTTTTTACTTTTATCATTACTTTTTGAATGAACTATATTTCAGGGGCGGTGATTTTGAGGCCGATGCTTCTCATGCTTACAACTGGGTGTCTCCTGTGACATGTAAGGGGGATGAGACCACCCTCAATGATTGTATCATCAACAACCCGTATTTGGACAGTCGCTGCTCGCCATATGACACGATAGGATTGATTTGTCGGAACGGTAAGTTGTCAGTATATATTATAAGCTTAGTTAAATAAGGGAGATATATTTTAAACGTCATTTTGAAACATACATTTGCTTCAATCCTTTTACTATTGAAATTGCCACTATCAATTCGTTATCATGTCCGAAACCTATCACTCCGCCGTTCGACAACCTATCACTCCGCCGTTAACCTATCACTCCGCCGTTAACCTATCACTCCGCCGTTCGACCCCAACTGAGTGAGCAGCAGGAGTTTTGTACCAAATCTGTTACCACGAGAGGAAGATTAATTTTCTCTTCACGATGGCATTACAAGGTAAGTCGCCCATGTCCAGCTACACATATCGTAGTTAGTTATGTCATCGCTATATGGCTTAAATACTTCTGAGCACGGCTTTAAACCCAGCTAACTCACTCACTCACTCACTCACACTCACTCAGTCGTTCTCCATTACATCCATCCATCTCCATCAGAACAAACTCCAAAAACGTATAACAATATAGATGTCCTGCCACAGCTGCAATCCACACGCTCCTGTGCATGCATTTCGATATCTTTGCGCAGATATGAAAATCTCATTATTACAAGGTATTGCAACATTTGGATTGCAAACTTGATATTTATTAAGCCGCTTTCCATTTTACACAACAGTCAGATGTCTTAGAAATGTACACCCTTTTTAGTTCATTTTACAGAGATAAATGTTCGGAAATTTCCTTTTATTCCCAGAGTTTTACATGAATACGATATTATTTTAACGCAACAAACTTGGATTTATTTGTATCAAAGAAATGTTTTAAACAAACTGTATCAAGACAGCTTCGATTGACGGTTAAATATTTATTTGCAAATTTTAATCATCGCTGTATCGCATATAATATGTCTTTTTGACTATATCAATACCTATCTAGTCTATTTTGATATTGTTTATTTATAATTAATTAATTATTATAATTATAATGTATCTTTATAGATAAATAGATAGATAGATAGATAGATAGACTTATTCAGGGTTGCACAATTGGTTCGAGAATTAGTTTTCATTGAGGCCCTGCATTTAAAACATATACAAAATGTTAGTAAAACTGTTTATAATAGTACGTAAAAATTTTAAAATACACAGATGAATAAATGAAATATTATAAAATCGGTAATATGACTAGATTATTATTATTCTTCCTACCAATGCCCGCAACACCTACCAAACTGTCTACCCTATTTCTGGAACACATTGAGAGCTGATACTCCGTGTCCGTGACTTTGTAGTTTATCATATCGGGGTCATCACATTGGTAAATACAAAATGGCGGCAATTTGGGGTACCAGAAAAGTATGAAAAAATTACTAAACTATCATGCAGTTTTTGCGAAGAAAAATCAGAAATGAAAAATCTGAAAGAAAAATCGAACAAAAAGCCGTTTTTTAAATGACGTCATCAAAGCGACATTTTTGGATTTGTTTACATTTTCCAGTAGACCTTGACCCAAGCGTATTGTGTGGTACGTTTCAGCCCCTAGCTTAAGGGATAAGAAAAATATTTAGGGGAGGCCCAATTGCCCCCCACTCCCGAGAGGACCCAAATCGCCCAGGCGATCACAGTAGTTGTTTGAGATCTATTCGGTGTTCAAAGTAGGACTTCAGATATGTTCCTTTGAACGACTGGATTCTTATTAGACGTACTTAGGATATTCCATAAAATACTTGCAGAGCAGATAAAACTTTTTTTAAATGCGTTCGATGTTTGGGTACATACAAGTCATCATGTGCGTGTGTTTTTGCTATATATGGTGATAACAACTGTAAAAGTATTCAAATATCGTAAACCAATGTTCTTGGAAACTTTAACCCTATCTGGCCTCGGCGATTTGGCGGAAAGTCCCCCCCCCTATATATTTTCGCTATCGCTAAGGCTAGAGGTCTGAAACTTACCTCACTATATCTTTGGGTCAAGCTCCACAAGAAAATGTAAAAAAAAATCCAAGATGGCCACCATGATGACGTCGAATTTTTTATTTTAGCTTTTTCTTCGCGAAAACTGCTTGATAAATTAGTAAATAATAATCTGATATGAAATAAAATAGGTTTTACCCACTTTTCCATAAATAAAAGCAAAAAATTTGAAGAAATATGACGAAAACATCACTTTTCTGGTACCCCACAATGCCGCCATTTTGAATTGACCCATGATCCTCTGCACGGGGGGTCATGCAAGTAGGCTCAAAATGACCCCAGTATTATAATCTAAAACGTCACTAAGTTTCAGTACGTTGAAAGGATTAGCTTTGGGAGTTAAACGTCTTTGGGATTAAGAATGATTCTGGCAGCATTGTTTTGAAGGTTATGTATTTAACATATTGATTAACTTTTGATTTGAAAGATTGCCCCACACCCTAGAACACAATTCAAAATACGAGAAAACAAGGACATTGTACAGTAAAACGAGAGCATTGCGAGGCACAAATTATCTTAAAACACCGAGTTTCCGTGATATCTTTTGCAGAGTTGGGACAAATGCTTTGCCATGCCGAAGTATGGCCGATGACAATGCTAAGGAGCTTAAATTCTGTCACACTTTCTACAGGAATGTTCCCCAAAGTAACCGATAATTGAAATGATCTGGCCAGGTCTTGTACGGATCCTATGAACATACATTTATCAGTTGAAATTATCCGTTCTTGATCAGTTGAAATCCTTGTCATGCCATGTAGATGTACTTGTTTGTCAGCTGAAACCCTTGTCACTGACATGTATATGAACATGTTTATCAGTCGACCCAGTTCTAACCAACGACTATCACCACCTTTCACTATTTTCAAATGGACTAAACTTCGTCCGTATCCGCCATGTATACAATCCAGTAAACTTTGTATAGCCGTCCAACCAAGAAAATTCTTCCCAGATCATTTCATAACTCGCACCGAGACAGCCAAACGATACAAGGCACATGTTTTTATTAGTTAGTTTTAGTCAATATTTTCAAAGTGATCGGGATTTTACACTTGCAGATAAAGTTTTGTCCTCTGGAAAACAGCAGAACGTATTTGCGTAGAGTCGTTCGCGATGTGGGCGAATAGAGGTAGACGGTATGGAGGATCTAGAGGAGCTGGACGCCATGTTTACACTTGCTCAAATTAGCGTATTTTATCCCAGCAAACAGTCGCTTTTTTTTATTTATGGAGGCAGATAAATTTCAGACTCCTTCCGCGAGATGATGTAATGAATCATTAACACTTCATGTTCGCTTTTATTTGTTCTCGTTTCGATATCGAAATACGCATATTTGAGTGTAATAGCTGTTAGTTTAATTCACCATACTTTGTAAGAATGCCGACAGGCTCGCCAATGAAAGTAGGAAGATGGAATTACAGCGCAGATTCTGGAACTGTTGGGGGAGGGGGGGGGGGTGATTGGATGATAGATATACAAAGCACAGGGTATGGTTCTAGATAAACGACAACGAATTACGTATAGGTATCGTACTGACCGAAATCTGACCGAAAAATAGACCAAAAATATCTTTTTGGAAAATGCGCCATCAGTGCCGCCATCTTGGATTTTTTTTTACATTTTCTGGGAGGGAGGGAATTTGGCTTAATGTCACACTCAAGTTTGTTTCACTCATATGATGACAGTCAGTTTGGTCGGTGGAGGAAGCCGGAGTACCCGGAGAGAACCACCGCCCTTCGGCAAGTAACTGACAAACTTTCACACATGGATCAGCTAGGCTCGAACCCGTGCCGGTTCAGCGGTGTGAGGCTATCGGCCACCAGCAAAGCGCCTTAGACCACTCGGCCACCGAGGGCCCTACATTTTCTGGTAGAGATTTACCCAAGGGTATAGTGTGGTAAGTTTCTGTCCCCTAGCTCAATAGGTAAGAAAAATAATTAGTGGGGGCGGAAATGAACAGGTGCCAAAACGCCTAGGCCAGATAGGGTTTAGATCGTAGGAGAGAGGCACTGTAAAGGCAATGGCTTTCATAAAATGGGCATTTTGTTCACGAGCTATACATTTTGCTTTCTCGAATTATATTGCTATCATCTTAGCAAGCAAATTACTTTTCATATTTTATTGAATATCTTAGGATGACGGTAGGTAATATCATGGATGGTAGTAGGCAATATCATAGGATGACGGTAGGCAACATCATGTGATGACAGTAGGCCTACCATACGTAAGTAGTATATATTACTGATTTAAACTCATATTTTGCCGGGGGAGGTAACTCTTGCATCCGCCAGGGGGCGCCACCAGCTCAAGGTGATGTGGCGGTGACAGAAGAGTTCCAATCTAGGGGGAGGTAACTCCGGGTCACTATAGTTCCGGCAAAGGGTCCCTGGGCATGTATTCTTCCGCGGTGATGCGGCCTGCGCATGCGCGGTAGACAAAGGGTATGGAAATATACGTTTTGGGGTCTAGGTGGGCCACTAATGGTCCGATTGGGTGAAGTGAGGTGTCAATGTGAAGCCTATGTGAGGGAGCATCCGTTGGGCTGGGTGTGGGTTTGGAATATAGCCATTCTGCGCATGCGCGGTAGACGAAAGGTATGGAATAGACGTTTTGGGATCTAGGGGAGCCCCTAATGGTCCGATGGAGTCGTATGAGGTATCAATGTGAAGCATTCGTGAAGGAGCATCCGATGGGTTGCGTGTGGGGTTGGAATATCGTCATTCTGCGCATGCGCAGTAGACAAAGTTTATGGATATAGACGTTTTGGGATCGAGGTGGTCCCTAATGGACCGATGGAGTTGTATGAGGCATCAGTGTGAAGCCTATGTGAGGGGGCATCCGCCTGGACTAGTATCTCGGTCGTTGTCCACATTCTGCGCATGCACAGACAGGGAATTGTGGGAAAAGGGTGTGGAAATAGACGTTTTGGGGTCTAGGTGAGCCCCTAATGATCCTATGGTGTCGTATGAGGTCTTATTTTGAAGCTGTACTGAGGGGGCATCCGCCTGGGCTAGTGTGTCGTTCGTTGTCAATAGTTTGCGCATGCGTAGTCTGGCCGTAATATAGAAAGCAGGCATGTTGGGGTATGTGGGGGTGTGTTTGGGGTAGAGATGGACCGCTATGGGTCCGAATGGGTCGTGAAAGATGTCAAATTGAAGCATGGGTGGGGTAGAGTCAGAATGGCGTGTTTTAGGTGCAAAGTCGCGTCAATCTGCGCATGCGCAGTTGGTTGTAGTAAGTAGAGTGGCCATTTTGGGGCAGTGCAAGAAGGTATCTGGGGTGTAGATGGATCATCCTTGGTCCGAATGCGTCCTGGGAGGTGTCATGTTGTAGCTCTCGGGGTGTAGACCCCGATTTGAGAGATGTCCATAGCATCTGTGACGTCATCGGTGACATCATCAGGACGAGTAGTAGCGAAAGTGGTCATTTTGGGGCAGTGCAGAAAGGTATTTGGTGTAGAGATGGATCATCCTTGGTTCGAATGCGTCCTGGGAGGTGTCATTTTATAGCTCTCGAGTTGTAGACTCCGATTTGGGGGATGTTCACGTCATCTGTGACGTCATTGATGACGTCATTTGTAGGAGTAGTAGCCAAAGTGGGCATTTTGGGGCAGTGAAGGAAGGTATTTGGTGTAGAGAGGGACCATCCTTGGTCCGTATGCGTCGTGTGAGGTGTCATCTTGTAGCAACGCCCGTCAACGCCAAGCTTAATGCTTCAACGCCCTGGTGATATATCTCAGAAGCTCTGATTTTCTAGATATTCCATGGAATTGTCACTAATTCTTCGAAATGCAGTGACGTCCGTCGTTACGCCTTAACAGACCGGAGAGAGAACAACAACAACAACAAGGATGACACTTGAGAGAACAACAAGAAGTTTTTTTTATATAGTTTATTTTCCACAAGGTTACAACATACACACGCTGGGGGAGCCGCGTTGGGTATGTTTACAAGTCAAACAGACTCTTGCCCAATCAGAGGCCACCATTTGCATCTGCCATATTCGTTCCTGTCCGTTAGATGTATTCTTGTCCAATCAGAAGTCGCCATTTCAGAAAGTTCCATCTTTGCTCGGTGTGACCCAAGCGTCGTCGGGCAGGCCTGGATATTCTTCGGGCAGCATTTCCTGAATCAGTTGTTTGTGCATTCTGAACGCATTTTCCAGGGCCTCGGTGGGTGGTAGCCCCATAGCCTCTTCCAAGTGACGCTTGGTCTTCATGATAGACGTGTGTGTGGGGTCGCCTTTCATTTCAAGCGGTAGTAAGGTATACTGTTCATAGATCGCCATGGCTGTTTTCCTGATGCGGGGGTGCATTTGGGTGTACGCCTGTTGTAAATTATCCTCTCCGGCGTCCTCGATCGCTGCAGCGTAAGTATTGATAGCTGCTGTCACAATACGATCCCAGAAGGTAGGTTCTGCCTCACTTTCCATGGACGTAGGCTGACTATCTGAGGTCAAGCTCTCCGTATCACTAGATAGACTCTCAGCAATCTCTGTTTCGGTATCAGTCGATACACTCTCAGCAGTCTCTGTATCAGCATCCGCCTCAACGTACTCCTCGGAGTCTTCAATCCCATGTATATTTTTCTGGTGTCGCATCATATCGTAATGTGTGGTGAACGTGCGTTCGCACTCAGAGCTAGTATAAGCCATGTTGACGGTTGAACGTGACTGTGCGTGTTTTTGGAAATACGCTTGCTTTAAAGACAGTAACGCCCATCAACGCTTAGCTTAACGCTTCAACGCCCTGGTGAATTAGCTCAGAAGCTCTGATTTTCATGGAATTGACACCAATTCATCGAAATGCAGTAACGCCCGTCAACACCCGTCGTTACGCCTTAACGCCCGTCTCAACGCCTTAACACACTTTCTTAACGCTTTAACGTCGTTTAATGATGCGTTCGAACAAATGTTTCTTTTGTGCTGTTGCTCTGACATACTCCGCGTTCCAGTTCATTCCCGAGGTTTTCAACATCGTCGCTGTTCTTTCAATTTCCATATGGACTGGGTCCTTATCCAACAATTTCATATGGGTCACGAGGTCGACATACTGCTGACGTAAACCCGTCGTAGTCTGGGTGCCAATCTGTTATAGGCTAAAATTGCGGCTTCTTTTTTCGAATATCCTTTGTGTTGAAAATTGTTTTCTGTGGCCTTCAACGTCTCGCCCATCTCGGTATGAAGGGGCCCCACTGTATGGGGGTGGGTTGCTGCTGCTGCTCTACCAGATGTGGACTCGGTGGATGGTGTCGAGGTATATGACGTTGCGGTGATCCCTCGCCGGGTAGCAGGTGGGTCGTCAGCCGGCGATCGTCGGGGGTATGGGCTTTTAAATCTACGAATAGGTAGCCGTACGGACGACTTGTTGCCCCTTGAAACGCCTGCATGAAATAGTCAATGTTCTGAGGATAAATACGACTACCAAAATGCTCTGTCAATGGGATTGGAGAACAACACAAAGTATTGGCAGTTCAAGGCAATATCTCTGGACGCCTTCCCTTGAGGAAAGAGATTCTGGGTCAAATAGATGACGGACAGATTCCTATGATGGGATCCTTTATTAAACAAGTCGGCAACGTGTGAATTGTCCTTTGCCGCGCTCATCAGATCATCTAGCATTACCACGTTGGTCTGCTCGGGGTCAAAGTAATACGGTTCGTCTATGTCGTGAGGAATCCTGGGACGAAACTCACATTCTGTAATCGCGTAGTTTCGTAGGCGGGCTGCCATTGGCTATAACACCAAACAACACTTGTCGGAGCTGGGGTTGCCACAACTTCCTCTAAGAACTTCATCACCCAGGACGTCTTTCCACATGCCGTAGGGCCGCTCACCGTCATCGTATAGGGATGCTCTACTGCACTTGTTGGACATATAGCGGGACTCGGCGGTGTCTCTTGGTTGTGCTTGCCTTGAATGTGCCTGAGCATACTATCGAGACGAGAGAAGGTTCTCTGACAGAACGTACACGTACACGACATGTTGATCTGTCGACCAATACATAAGGACTGATGAGGGGCACATGTTCATTATTATATGTACAGCTACCATCACCAACACCACCACCACACACTACCACACACACACCACCACCACCACATTCCACCACCACCACCACCACCGGGCGTTGACGGGCGTCAACGCCCGGTGGTGGTGGTGGGAGCTCCCGTGTGGCAGAGCTCTTGGAGCTCAAACCGTGTGGAGCTCAGAGCTCGGAAGTGACATTTGCATATGACCTTTGTGAGGTCACTTCCGCTTCCGTTCACGTGTCCGGAACTGACCTTTGACCCATGCGCGCAATTTTTATCCGGTTTTGTTAGCGCGCACAGGGGTCAAAGGTCAGTGGTGGTGGTGGTGGTGGTATGGGTGTGTGTGTGTGTGGTGTTAGTGTGTGGTGGTGGTGGTGGTGTTGGTGGTGGTGTCTACATGTAAGAATGAGCATGTGTCCCTTATCAGTCCTTATGTATTGGTCGACAGATCAACATGTCGTGTACGTGTACGTTCTGTCAGAGAACCTTCTCTCGTCGCGATAGTATGCTCAGGCACATTCAAGGCAAACACAACCAAGAGACACCGCCGAGTCCCGCTATAGGTCCAACAAGTGCAGTAGGGCATCCCTATACGATGAGGGTGAGCGGCCCTACGGCATGTGGAAAGACGTCCCGGGTGATGAAGTTCTTAGAGGAAGGTGTGGCAACCCCAGCTCCGACACGTGTTGTTTGGTGTTATAGCCAATGGCAGCCCGCCTACGAAACTACGCGATTACAGAATGTGAGTTTCGTCCCAGGGATTCCTCACGACATAGACGAACCGTATTACTTTGACCCCGAGCAGACCAACGTGGTAGTGCTAGATGATCCGATAAGTGCGGCCAAGGACAATTCACACGTTGCCGACTTGTTTACTAAAGGATCCCATCATAGGAATTTGTCCGTCATCTATTTGACCCAGAATCTCTTTCCTCAAGGGAAGGCGTCCAGAGATATTGCCTTGAACTGCCAATACTTTGTGTTGTTCTTCAATCCCATTGACAGAGCACAAATCCGTGTGTTTGGTAGTCGAATTTATCCTCAGAATATCGACCATTTCATGCAGGCGTTTCAAGGGGCAGCAAGTCGTCCGTACGGCTACCTATTCGTAGATTTAAAAGCCCATACCCCCGAAGATCGCCGGCTGACGACCCACCTGCTACCCGGCGAGGGGTCACCGCAACGTCATATACCCCGACACCATCCACCGAGTCCACATCTGGTAGAGCAGCAGCAGCAACCCACCCCCATACAGCGGGGCCCCTGCATACCATCAGTCCCGGAATATCACCCAACCGTGAAGGACCAACTCAAACCCGTACAAGGGAATGAACATGATGTGAACTTGAGGCTATGGAAGGATTTGTTCAAAGAAAGTATGAACGCCGAGATGGGCGAGACGTTGAGGGGCACAGAAAACAAGTTTCAACGCAAAGGGTATTCGAAAGAGGAAGTCGCAATTTTAGCCCATAACAGATTGGCAGCCAGATTACGACGGGCTTTACGTCAGCGGTATGTCGACCTCCTGACCCATATGAAATTGGATAAGGACCCAGTCCATATGGAAATTGAAAGAACAGCGTCGATGTTGAAAACCTCGGGCATGAACTGGAAAACGGCCTATGTCAGAGCAATAGCACAAAAGAAACATTTGTTCGAACGCATCATTGAACGGCGTTAAAGCGTTAAGAAAGTGTGTTGAGGCGTTGAGACGGGCGTTAAGGCGTAACGACGGGCGTTGACGGGCGTCACTGCATTTCGATGAATTGGTGTCAATTCCATGAAAATCAGAGCTTCTGAGCTAATTCACCAGGGCGTTGAAGCGTTAAGCTAAGCGTTGATGGGCATTACTGTCTTTAAATCAAGCGTATTTCCAAACACACGCACAGTCGACGTGGCTTATACTTGCTTTGAGTGCGAACGCACGTTCACCAGACATTACGATATGATGCGACACCAGAAAAATATATATGGGATTGAAGACTCCGAGGAGTCCGTTGAGGCGGATGCTGATACAGAGGATGCTTATTACTGAGAGTCTATCTAGCGATACGGAGAGCTTGACCTCAGATAGTCAGCCTACGTCCGTGGAAAGTGAGACAGAACCTACCTACATCGTATTGTGACAGCAGCTATCAATACTTACGCTGCAGCGATCGAGGACGCCGGAGAGGATAATTTACAACAGCCGTACACCCAAATGCGCCCCCGCATCAGGAAAACAGCCATGGCGATCTATGGACAGTATACCTTACTACGGCTTAAAATGAAAGGCGACCCCACGCACAGGTCCATCATGAAGACCAAGCGTCACTTGGAAGAGGCTATGGGGCTACCACCCACCGAGGCTCTGGAAAATGCGATCAGAATGCCCAAACAACTGTTTCAGGACATGCTGCCCGAAGAATATCCAGGCCTGCCCGACGACGCTTAGGTCACACCGAGCAAAGATGGAACTTTCTGAAATGGCGACTTCTGATTGGACAAGAATTCATCTAACGGACAGGAACGAATATGACAGATGCAAATGGTGGCCTCTGATTGGGCAAGAGTCTTTTTGAGTTGTAAACATACCCAACGCGGCTCCCCCCAGCGTGTGTATGATGTAACATTGTGGAAAATAAACTATATGAACAAAATATTCTTGTTGTTGTTCTCTCAAGTGTCCTCCTTGTTGTTGTTGTTGTTCTCTCTCCGGTATGTTAAGGCGTAACGACGGACGTCACTGCATTTCGAAGAATTAGTGACAATTCCATGGAATATCTAGAAAATCAGATCCGATATATTTCATCAGGGCGTTGAAGCATTAAGCTTGGCGTTGACGGGCGTTGCTACAAGATGACACCTCACACGACGCATTCGGACCAAGGATGGTCCCTCTCTACACCAAATACCTTCCTTCACTCCCCCAAAATGCCCGCTTTGACTACTACTCCTACTGATGACGTCACCAATGACGTCACAGGTGACGTGAACATCCCTCAAATCGGGAGTCTACACCTGAAACCTCCCAGGACGCATTCGAACCAAGGATGATCCATCTCTACACCAAATACCTTTCTGCACTGCCACAAAATGGTCACTTTCGCTACTACTCGTACTGATGACGTCCCCAATGACGTCACAGATGCTGTGGACATCCCTCAAATCGGGGTCTACACACCGAGAGCTACAACATGACACCTCCCAGGACGCATTCGGACCAAGGATGGTCCATCTCCACCCCAAATACCTTCCTGCACTGCCCCAAAATGGCCACTTTACTTACCACAACCAACTGCGCATGCGCAGATTGACGCGACTTTGCACTTAAAACACACCATTCTGACTCTACGCCACACATGCTTAACTTTGACATCTTCCACGACCCACTCGAACCCATAGCGGTCCATCTCTA